>JAGFPH010011966.1:14182-32264 GCA_018207615.1 Philaenus spumarius | reverse complement strand
TGTTTGTTCCACCAAGTGTTCCGAAAATATTACTTGTAGTTCTTTGAATGTAGATCTCGCGAACAAATCTAAAATCTGCTCTTTATTGCAGATTAATAGAAATGATTCTCGAATCATATATGGCATAATAATAATTTAATGTTAGTGAGATACCAAACTGGGTTACATAAAGGTATAATTTCCTTGTTTCAATCCAATAATGTACAAGATCTGTCAAATAATTTCGCTAACTATTTTATATCTGTTTATCCAATCACAAAGCCCATTTCCTAAATGCGGATGTCTCTTTCAATAAACCTTTTCTCCTCAGTTCACTGTCCTCTTGTGTTATCGAAGACATCAGTAATATAATTGCAAATATCAATGTCCAAAAAGGGGAGGGTTCGAAAAGATTCGGGATATGAAAAATAATTCATAATTAATCACAAAACTTATTGTACAGTAATAATATAAATTATTTTCCTTTAAGATTTGGTTTCCCCTTAACCATCCTTGCAACAGAGTACATTCGGAATCAAGAAATACAAATTATTACAGACGTCGTTTTAAATGCCATCAAGGAATATTCGTGTAAAATTTGAAGAAAACCAAACAACGCATTAGTCGAAAATTTCAAGTGTTTTTTCAATGACTTTTCTAATTTAGCTTATTTGTATAAAGGTTTTTGTATTTATTTCTTCCTTATGTTTAGAATTTTTACTAATCTAAAAGTTTAAATATTTTTTAACTACGTTATATTTTGTTCGTAGTAAAAATTTTGAATTTGTTTGTTTCGATTAAGACGTTTTTTCACAGACTACAATTTTATAATTTTTGTCGAAAGAATTGTTTATGCTTTATTACAATTTGTTTAACGTTTAGTTTTATTTTATTACTTTACAAGTTTTTTTAAAGATGAATTTGTAGAGGCACAGAAATAAAAATTTAGATTCTATACAATTATGACACATTAATATAGAAATCGTAAAAAATTTTTATTCATTTATGAGATGGAACCAAGAATAACATTATGATATTAATATTGAAAACATTTGAAAACGTTGGTTGGTTCGTGAGATCGAACCAAGAATCCTAAGAACTAAAAGTAGGGACACTAACCATTTATTTACCGTTAGTTATATGAAAATCGAACAATTTAAGTAATATACGTTGCGACTCATTTAAAATGTATACAATAATATTAAAACTGTTGTTTACAAAAATACCTACTCATACGTCGTTCTTCCTGTCTTCAAAAACATTTATCTAAAATTTGAAGAAAATAGAAGAACGCGTTTGGTCGTAATCGCTTAAAACAGACAGACAGATAAAATACATAATGGTCTTGAAACACAATCTCGCGTACCGCTTGGTCAACCAATTTTGGGAGGGGAACTTTCTGGGAGGTTTAGAGGATATGTAGTTTGAAATTATCAAACCAATAATAATTAATTTGGGAGCATTTTCAGGTTACATTTTTCCTTTTGTATTTTATGTTTTTTTTTACAACATTTTTTACGATACACTTATTTTAAACTCCACAGAGGCAAATTGTCTTAAGAAGAATCGTTTTACATCTTACTATTCAGATTTTGTATAATAATATTGATAAATAGTAAACTTTTTGATTATTTGAAGAGCACTACAGATGTTTAAAGAGTACCGGTACTAATAAAAAATTACAACTTTAAGTTCATAGAAACAAGCTTGATACTAATTATAAATGAACAGGTAATTTGTTAGCTTAAAATAATTATATTTAAAGTAAAATCTATATTGTTTGTACTTAGGCCTAAGGCTATAGAGAAAGTCTATGGTTTACTCCTGATTTTTCAAATCACTCAATCACTTGGTTGGGTTAAATAGGTATACCTTGGTATACCTGGATTCCTGTTTTCTTCTTTTTTTTGGGGGGGGGGGGGGGGGACTTTCCCCAGCCCCCACCGTTGATCTGACCCTTAACCAAGACAATATAACTAACAATGCATTTTTGAAAATATTAGCTGCTTGCTACTTCGTAAATTGAAAAGATTCATGTTTTAAGGAAACGTATTTATTAATAACATTTTATGAAAGCAGAAGTTTGGGTCTGCTGTATTATTTCTGTAAATTGAATAAGTACGTTCAACGATACAGATTTTTTCTTCAAAATGTTAGAAAATATCAAAGTGCAAAATTCTACAAAATAGCTTTAAAATCCTTGAATAAAGCCCTTTTGAAAGATTCATCATACTAAAATGACATTAAATATTTATTTTTCTGCGTTCTAAACTTCGCTCTATAAAACTCATGATAAAATATTTTTGAGTTCTGATTACTGGTTTGATATGGGCAATATAAAATTTTGTTTGAAATTAGATTATTTTAATACTAATTGTGAAATTAGTATTAAATTTACAAACGCATGCCGTTTACAACGGGTAAATGTTGCAGGGAGGCTGTCAAAACTAACCCAGCTGAGATATGGGGTCCCAAAAGGATCAGTTCTCAGACCGGTGCTCTTTTTAATTTCTATTAATGACCTATAATCAACAGTGCATGAAGACAGTGTAGTTCAATTTGCTGATGATACAACGTTGAGTTCCCAATTTTAGAGCATAAGGTAACGCGGCCAGCCAATACTTTGCTCAAAATAATTTGACAATAAATTCTAATAAGACAAAGTACACGTTTTTTTAACTTGAAAAATAGTCCAAATTAGACACCAAGTGTTTTGTTGGATAATAGTGTGCTTGAAGAGGTCAAAGTTGAAAAGTATTTAGGCTTTTTTACTGACTATAAGTTGACGGGTTGATCATATAGAATATATTTGCGCAAAAATTAGTAAAGGAATATTTATACTTAGAAATTTAAAATTATACTGCAATCCTACTATTTTATTAACAGCTTACTATGGTCTTGTATATCCATATCTGAATTTTTTAATTCTTCTTTGGGGAGATTCGTCAGTTCGGAATATGCAAAGGGTTTTTGTCTTACAAGAAGAAGCTATAAGGCTTATGGCAGGTCTTAAGAAAGCTGAGTCATGTAGGGTTGCTTTTAAAGAACTTGGAGTTCTTCTGAGTATACATATACTTGAGGTGATACTCTACTTTAAATTTAAATGTGATCATATCCAAAATAAAGATATACACAGTTGTTATAGTTCCAGACAAGCTAATAATTATCGTTCTAGACAGCACAGACTAAATCTATACAGCAAACTTCCTTCTCAAGCTGGTGCTAGACTGATAAATCAGCTCCCACAGAGCATTAAAAATTTGCAGGATATTTTTTTCTTTAAAAAACAGCCTTAGACCTTCTTTTGTCTATATCTTTCTACTCTGTGGAGGAGTTCTGTGTACTGTAGCCGGTCTTGAAATCACGAATGTGATCTACAATTTTAAATTGAACATAAGTTGTAGTTTATGGTAGTTTTAAATTATTTGTTATATTCTTTTAATTGTTCAAAGTGTGATTGGTATACAATTGTTTTATGTTGTGTGTGTTGTAGTATTTATATTAATTATTCTATTATATTGAAATTATAAATATTATACTTTTACCAATAATTATTATTCTAGTATATATCTATAATTAAATTTTTAGTTGAATTTTAAATCATATTGCTTGTTCCCCCTTTTAGTTAGGATTTCTTATCTTTGTGTAAATTGGGTTTTAAATTATTTGTTATATGTTTTTAATTGTACAAAATGCTATTGTTATAAACTTGTTATATGTTGTAGTATTTAAATTAATTATTCTATTTAAATTATGAATATTTAATTTTTATCAATTAATTATTGTAGTGTATCAAAATGTTAATTTATATTGGACGGAGCCTATTTATGTATATGTCTCTTGGCTGTAATAAATGAAATTAAATTAGATCTTCACAATACACTTTTTGTGTGCAATCAAATATTAAAACCAATTTGGATTTATGGGATAAAATTTGTACTGAAAAAACCAATGTTAAAACTAATTATTAAAATATTTTAATAAGGTTCTGTATTAATATGGTTAATGCGCCATGGTTCGTACGAAATGATAATCTTCATCGTGATCTCATGATGAATACTATCTCAGAAGAGATTAGGAGATATGCAAACGTACACAAGAATAGACTGAAAATCCTGCAAAAACGCAAAAACATGAAAATAATGAAATGCTCTGTTTACCGCATAACACAGAAAGTGTGTGGCGTTTAAAGCAAACAGAACCCTTGGGCATTAGTGTGTAAACCACATAAACTGTGTGTGTATCATAAGATAGCACTCCATCATTGGATGGCGTTCCAAACACTGTGATATTATTATGAAATGTAAATTACTTGATAGGTCAAAACTTATTTGTAATGATTATAAAATTAACCAGTAACCTCCGTGAAAAATCACAGGCGGATTAATTAGATACACATCAGGAATACATCATTTAAAAGCAACAAACTTTATGTAGCCCTACCTAACTATCCTGAAGGGATTTTTAACTCGGTAAATGTATACAATTAAAAGGATTATTTAAATAAAACTGTAAGCCTATTTGTTAACATTTTGTATTTATATGCATAATAATAAAAATGCCTTACTTAGGCCCGAATATGGGCGAAGGCTTCTTCCACACTTTTCCACGTCTGCTGGTTGCAGAATATTCTGCAATAGCGGTCCTACTTGACTCACCAGCTCGTCCCACCATCTCGAATGTTGCCCATCTCTGTGTCTCTTATTTCCCAGTGGTTGATAGTTTATACATATTGTTCATTCATTCTCGTAATATGTCCTTTTGCCGTTCAACCAGCTCTGTTTTCTTCAATAGAGCCCACGTTTGTGCTCCACACGTCATACAAGGAATTATACATTTATTAAATGCTTGAGTTTTCAGCTCTTGCGTCATATTATATATCAAAATAAAGTTACATACATTATCTTTTAATTGCTCTTGTTTTTATATTGATATCAAACGATTTAGAAAATATTAATGTAACTAGTAAGCCACAGTGAAAAGTCACAGGCTGATTAATTAGATACACATTTTTAAAAACATTACAAACAACATTACGGCCTACTTATCTAGGCCTACCTAAACATAACCCCAAACTATTATCTACACTGGGTTTGTTTAAGTATTAAAACGAAAAGGTAGGCCTATTTCTTTTTTAAATTTGTATAAACAAATATATTGATGATAAAAGGTTGTATTTATATATAGTTTATTATAACCTTAAAGCAAATATTATAACGTATATTATAATATTCATAAGTTCTACAACTCATATTTAAAAAAAATCTACTTCACAAGAAATTATAACGATTGACGTTGTAAACATAACTCCAAACTATAATCTACACTGGGTTTACAGATGATGGGTGAAATCAGCTGTTATATTATATGTTACTCACGTACGTACGCTCGTACACTCGATTTTATATTAGTTGATAATACAAAAATTAATAGTCGAAATGTTTATATGTTTTACGAAAATGTACGAATGTTTCCGAAGCTTAAATAATGGGCATAGATTCTTTAAATTTGTATAAATGGATTGTATTGATGATACAATTTTGTATTTATAATCATTTTATAATCTCAAAGCAAATATGATAACGTATTATATCCTACATTGGGTCTATAACTGATATTTATTGTTTATAACTATACAATTTGTTATTGATTGAAGTTGTAAACATAACCCCTAAGTATAATCTACGCTAGGTTTTGTTTATGTATTACAGATAATGGGTGAAATCAGCTGTTATATTATATTGTTACTCACGTTCTCTCACTTTTATAAGAGCTGATAATAAAAAACAATAATTCCTACTCTAATACTAAATGTAACGAAATACCTTCTCACAAGGAATATACTAAGGTGCACAAACTCGCTAGTGTATTAAACATGTTAGAATTACTATAATATAAATTCCACAACCCACATTTCAAATAAATATTGACACAAGGTATTCGTACTATTTAGGAAATGCGAGTGTATGTTATTTGTAACGTTTAATACGACTTGAACAATCCGGCAACAATGTTTGGAAGATTCTCTCCAGTTTACATATTCTGAATAGCTTCTCCAATATGTTTTGCAATTCATCACATGAGCCGTCGTCTATTCATCTTGATCACATAGTAGGAATCCAATATACGTTGTTTTGACATTCCGTTGGGGATATTTTGTTACGGAATTGCTTATGATAAATTAGGCTTTGATTAATGGATTGTTCCGTCTCTTTTGACGAAATTCTGAAATATTTTCGAAATGTTATTTATTTATTTGTGACATTTATTAGGATAGATACCGAGTGATTAATATAAATTTATTTGAATTTAGTTTTAGTAAAGGATGAAATACATATGTACGGTTACTAGAGGGCTTCGCCCAGATCGCTTCGCTCACCAACCCCCACAGCGAAGCAAATACAAACAGATTATTGTATATTATATATTATATATATATGTCGACTGGTTAGGACCGAGATTTTTATTTTTATTCAGAAGAAAGACAATTTTCAAGTTATAAAATTACTCTAAAATGAGATACAGTAAAGCAATATTCTAAACTTGTCAGATAGTAAAGAATAACGTTAGCATAATTTTAATAGTTATAGGTATTTCATTTTCGATATAGTAAGCCTTTTTCGTTGTTTGTTTAAACTGTTGGTTGTGAAGAACAATTTCCTGATACTAAATTTACCAATTTGGTTGCTATGGTAATAAATTTAAATGTTTTCAAGAAACGTGTTTCAGCATATGCACAACCTAAAATTGTGTTAAGCTTTTGATAAAAATCATCTGTTTTATGTGTAATATGATTGTAACAGCAGATGTTTGAATTGTAATACAGAAAACCTTTTTCAGTCATTTTCCTTTGGGTTTGCTTTTTAATTTGACAACCTGACCTAAAAAATCTATTAGTTGTGAAAAATAATTATTTGATTTTAAATTTGTTAAGTTGGTTGCTATGGTAATGATTGTAAATGTATTCAAAAAATACTGTGTTGGTTCAGTATAATAGGCTTCACCTATAATTGTGTTGCTAAGCTATGATTCAAATCAGCTGTTTTATCTGTTAAATGCCTGGGTTAAATGTCCCGTATTTCGACCATTTTCATCCCTTAAAATAAATATTTTATAAAATCTTCTTGTTTTATATATATAC
This sequence comes from Philaenus spumarius, assembly GCA_018207615.1. Classification (NCBI taxonomy): domain Eukaryota; kingdom Metazoa; phylum Arthropoda; class Insecta; order Hemiptera; family Aphrophoridae; genus Philaenus; species Philaenus spumarius. The sequence continues at coordinate 25,144 of JAGFPH010011966.1, read as the reverse complement.
AAACTAGCTGAATACCCGTGCTTCGCGATGGGTATTTTTTTTTAATTTTTTGGATCATTGTTAGATAATTGTAACATTTTTCTCTCATTTTCTTTGATATTTATTTCACGAAAGTGAATTATTACATGCATTTTTAATTAGTTTTGTATTTATTGTTCACTGGCTGCCTGTCAATCGTCTTCGTCAAGGGATAAATTAAATCAATACAAATATAAAGAATTCAGAGTGAAGAGCGTCTTCTTTTTCAACCGCTAAATCTACAGACTGGTAAATCATACAAAGACGTGTTATTTTCGTAATCGGACTGTTGGTCTATTTCGTAATATTTGGTAACACAAGAAGTGCAACGAGAAGGTTAAATAAATATTAAACATATTTTTTTCATACGTAGACTCTTTTATACAATAAAAATATTGCCCGGAAGATTAAGTTTGAATGAGCGCTTTTCGACTCAATTGCAACGAATAACATAGGCTAATGAGTTTGATTTTATGCAACCTAAACATCAAAAGCACATTATCACTTAATTCTTCCTCACTCTTTAGAATAGGGTCTATCTTAGGGCTCCATTACACTATCGTAGATCCATGTAAAAGATATTTTTATAAATCAATAAATATAATTAATGGAAGCATGGTTCCATGTGCCATGAGAAAGGTTTCGGTTTGGAACTACAGGGCTGGGTTATATAGATATGTGTTACAAACGAGCACATTATGCCAATGAAACATTATAGCACATTCTTATGTGAAATATGAAATCGGTGACGTCGTAAAATACGACGTTAGGGTGCGAACACTTTATATATGTATATATGTATAAACATTTTAATGATACCGCAAAACTTGATCTGAGGACCATAATCAGTACTCATTGACCACTGCCGACCTTAAATCTCACCATAAGAGTCCCTCCAACAGCTCAAATTTCCTATGGAAATGCGTTAAAAAGTAAAACTTTGGTTTATCTGAAGCAAGTTAAAATAAATGAAAAAAGTGAGGTCAGGTTTTATAAATGACATTACTGTTATGGGAAAATTCTCAATACGATAAGAGATTACCATGAAAATAACTTACGGAGTATAGTTACAGGAATAATTATCGTGTCTCATTACCTACCATAAGCCAAAGACCTTGGATTGGCCAACATTCGTTGTCAATGTTGAAAGTTGGGTATGTACAGTAAACGACTTCAAATCTGCTAAAGTGCGAGTATCAAGTTGGTTTAGAAAACATTTGCAATAGATGAAACGGTTAAATGGAATTTGTCATGGGAGAGCACATTCTGTATTGTCTTCAGTGGAGATGTGAATCAATCGGTTAGTAAGTCATAAACTTCTTGGTCGAAGAGAGATTCTATGGTTTGTTTCACTTCAACAAACAAATACTTTCTTCAGTTTGTTGTTATGTCATCTGTTAGGACATTAGTTCCGTGTAACGTGGTCACTTCACACTCTTTCTTTTCCTAAAGGCGGAAGATACAGTTCCAACGAAATAGCCGTTGGTCACTTCACATAAGGTAATTTTTTTAGTACGAAATTTGATGAAATCGAACTCTTTAGCTTATCAACTTATTAGTATTCGTAATACTATAGACATAGACATAGACATTCTTTATTTGCACAATACATTTTTTTTTATGTTTATGTACATACAAAACAGGTGCATCGTCACTTATACAAACATAGAACCAAAATACATGAAACAAGTACAGTTAAAAAATAGTAGAACACAATACAAGTTAGACATAGTAAAAATGAACAATTTCCTTCAAGAAGAGGAAAATCAGTTCCAAACAAACTGGTCATACAAATAAGGGACTGTCAAAATATTCCTTTAATGAATAGAAAGCTCTGCTAATAAGCTCACTCTTTAGTTTTTCCTTAAATAATTTTACGCCCATGGACTTATAAGAACTAGGTAATGCATTGTACAATTTCAATCCTGCATATAAAGGGCTTTTTTCATACAGAGTTAAACGATGATTAGGTAATCTAAAACCATACGTAACTCAAAGTTTCATAAATATATATTCCTACCAGTGTTAAAATTTTTAAGTTTTTAAAATGTGTTTTACAAGAGCTTTGTGGGTGGGAATTGGTCATGATACGTAAAACCCTTTTTTGCAATCTGAAAACCGCACCAATGTTAGTCGCCTGTCCCCACAAAACAATGCTATATCTCAGAATTGATTCTACATACGCATAATACACTACTTTAATAGTTTCCAAAGGAACACAATCTCTCAAGTGCAAAAATACAAAAGATATTGATCTAATCTTTTTTTGGATGTTGTCCAAATGTCCCTTCCAGCTGAAATTTGCATCAAACTGAACTCCCAGAAATTTGTGTGAGTATACAAGAAGATAAATACTTCATGGTCCAAGACAAACGATACTCAAATGTACGGTCATACGAAAAGTGTCTACGAAAACTAATAACGTTGGCTAATAAAATGTAGTCATAGAATTGGTTTTTAACAATATTTGTCATTAGCAATATGTAACACCAGATGTTTGACTTATAATACAGTAAGCATATTTCGTTAACGTTTTGTTTGTTTTAGTTTAGTACCTTGAATTTTATTTCTTCTTGAGTTTGTCTTCATCGCCGAACACTGTCGGCTTCGTCAGGCTTGTGCTTGTACTAACACATTTACACTCAACACATGACACTAACACTACACAGAATCTGAGTATAACTCGTCGTAAACATATATAAAAATAACTTTTGTTTGTGTTTGTTTTTATTTTATTACAACCTAAACTAAAAAAAAACTGATGGTTGTGAAGAATAATTTATAGATTCTAAATTTGCTAAGTTATGATATAGTAATTAATTTAAATGCAATCAACAAACATTTGTTGCTAAGTTTTTGATTCGTTTTATATATTACTGCGTGTACCCCTGAATTTGCAATATGTTTACGTTTTAAAATTAAAATTTAGTTAAATCCTTTCTTAGAGTGTCTTTACAATCCCATAAGAATATACATTTAAATTTTAGTGTGTTTATCTTGAATATTTTTTGCTTTACGTTTATTCTTTGTCAGTCAGAGACATTCATTCTGTCAATCAAGCCGCCTAAAATGAGATTTGCGATAAGATAAGGTGTTTTGCGTGAGGTTGGCACAACTTCAGAAAATGACAGGGAACCTAAAAAAAAAAGCAAAATTGTTCAAATGAACATAGGTCCGGAAAAGCTTCGTTTACCAGATATTCGCCATTTTGTTGTTTTACTAAATAGTTCATAATATTATCTATATCAAAGCCCGCTAAAGAATACCGTTGAGGGACGGGCTTGTGTACAACTAGTCCTTGAACGCTCCAATCGCCGTAGTGCGACGTTGTCACGTTCTTCCCACGCTTCTAACCGACTGCGGCTGACTCAACGCATTTATAATTCTTTAAAATGTGCCATCAAGCCTCGAGCGGTAAATACCAGGAATGTTCGAGGCTAGTAGATATGGCAACGCTGCGCGCCCATTCTATTGGCCGTCTCGCAACGGTAATCTTTAGTAGGCTTTGATATAGAGAAATGTTTGACCGATTGAGTTCAAACTTGGTATAAAATATGTCATTATTAGTTTAAACTTCGTGCCAAGTTTGAACTCAATCAATCAAAAATTTCTCTAGTATGAGTGATTTTGTAAAAAAAAAAAAAAAAGCTAAAATGACTATGTCTGCAAAACGATGCTTTACCGAACCTATGTTCATATGAATAATTTTGCTTTTTTTTAGGTCCTGAAGTTGTGCCAACCTCTCGTTAAACACCCTGTATATTTAGATAAAATAGAATTGTTAGGCAATATTCCTTCAAATTTCATATACATATAAAACATTTATTTTGCACAAATTGCGAAAATTCTGTTATTTAGGCCACAAGTTGAGTTATCCTACAGGTAGATAAAAATAAAACAAAACAAAATGGAAATTAAAACCAGTTAATGGACGATAACATCTGGACAAACGTAACAAACACCCACTTATTACACCTCCGACTAAACAAGCTATTAAGTGTTTCAAATCGTAAAATTATTTAACAAGAAAAACAGGCATTAAGATCAGAGAAAAATTTACTGTGTAGCCAAGTTTCCGTTCTTATAAATTCTACTAATATATTTCGTAGACGCAGGCTGTTATTTAGCGCCTTCGTGAGTAGAAAAATTTCCCGAATGGTTAAAATCCTAAAACATATAAACTTAATTTTGGAAATTCGCTCAATCCAAGTCAACGGTTCAGCTGCGTGATCAAATTATGTTCTCACTTGATCAGTCACTTGGTGAAAGTGATGAACTTAATGCTTGAACGAGGCAGTCATGATCCACAGCTTCCCGTTTTTCAAATATTACGCAACACGAAATGCTTCCTGTATTGATGATATACCACAAACCTACTTCCTAATCTGACTGTGTAATATTTCTAAGAATACTTGATTTTAGTTTATTGTGAGACAATTAGGTCAACGATTTTTCCACTGTTTTGCAAAGTGTAACAGTTCATAATCCGATTCCCTCAATGTCTAGGTGCAAACTCGGAAAGCGCAGTCCATAATCCGAGGCTACAAACTTTCCGCCGCAAGAGGAACGAAGCAGCGCGTGAGGATGAGGTACAAAACAATTCTAGTAATATATTTCGTACGTGCAGGCAGATATTCAGCGCATTTGTGAGGTGACCATTTTCCCAAATGGTTGAAACAATAAAACATATAAATTTCATCAACTCAAGTCAGCAGTCAGATTTTTGTGATAGAATTATTTTGTCTGAAATAAGGGTTAGCCGATAATATATTTATTTACCAACTAGCTGACCCGTACGGCGTTGCCCGTGGTTGTTAGTATTTTCAGTCTTTTTGACGTAATTGTATTCTTTTTAAGTGTTCGTTGAATACCCGTGCGTATCCTACTGTGGTCATGAAAAAAAGGCTACGCTATTTAAGAAAGCACTGAAAATTGTATTCCTGTAAACTACTATCTAACATGAAAAAGCTTTAAATATATCGTTTTAATTTATATTTTTTACTAAGTTTGACTTTCACTTAATTTCATTGACAATGTTGCGAGCACCTACGGCCTTTGAGGAAGCTACGTACCAAATTTCATTCCAATTCGTTCTTATAGGGATTTTTAGTAAGTTTGACCCCCCCCCCAAACCGCCCTAAAATTTCGAATTTCTTTTAACCCTTTCTTAGCGAGGGTTTAAATTAGCTGGGGGTCGTAGAAAAGATATTTGAATCACTTTGTAACATCCGCGTTAATTTAGGATGTAACAAACTGGTTCAAATAGAGTTTGTAATTTTAAATGTATAGGCCTAATTAGTATAAGATATAATTATATTGTTTAGTATTTAAATATACAATATGCAGTATATATCAAAATAAAGCTACGAATGTGATATTTTAATGGCATTTAGTTTAGTTCAGATGGTTTGTTTAGTTTTCAATAAAATATGTTTAAACTCGTGTATGTTTATGGTTATGCATGATGTCAAATAATTTGTTTGTTATTATTATTATTGATAGCGAAAATATGTTTTGAAAAGTATTAAAAACTTCATAGTTATGATATATTTTATATAAACAATATTTTAAACAGCATATCTCTAAGTAGGCCTATATAGATATTTAATAACCAATGTTTGAGTTGAATTATAATTCTGTAAGCATTTTTCGTTGATTTTTCATTGTGTTTGTTTATAGTTTTTCAATCTAACCTTAAAAAACTGTTGGTTTTGAAGAGTATTAAACTGATTATAAATTTGCTAAGTAATGTTGCTGTGGTAATACATGTAAACAAACATTAGCTTTTTATACGAACAGCTGTTTTTGTGAGCTATGGTTTTGAGTTCATACAATATATGCTGTTCAGTTTCTTCCAAATTTGAAACTTTTTCGGGAAACTTTTCAAACTTTTTTTACGTATAAACTTTCTATGAACTACTACAAACATTTTAAGACCAAAAATAGCCAAATCGGTCCAGCCGTTCTCGAGTTTTAGCGAGACTAACGAACAGCAATTCATTTTTATATATATAGATATATCGGGATCCAAAGTACCAATACAAATGCATTAATATATCGAGAGCAATATTATATGCCTATTAACATATCCGATCTCCATCCCTATAGCCAAACTCGTTAAATTCTCTCACTAGGGGCACTTTTAAAAAAAATATTTCCCCTAGTCCCTTTAGGTGTGAAATGGTTTGTTCTCCGTACATACAGCACTGGTAAAATGTCACACTCTGTACATATATTGCACATGTTTGTGTTATATTAATAAGCGCATGTAAAAATAATGGGAATGTTGAAAATAAAATAAAAGTGAATAGACATCAAAACGCTAGAACATCATTACCCTCGCGTCACGTACAGGTGTGGTAGGAACTCGAATTCAATTTTAGGGACGTGCAATTACGTATTTTCCGCGAACCTTCCTCTTTCAAGCCTTTACATCTAAGAGAAACAAATTTGATAACTGACAATGTTGTTTAAGCACACTTAAATTATTAATTAAAGTTACCTCAAATGTTTAAAAAATATACTTAAAATAAAATATCTCGTTTCCTCGACAAAAACTATTTTAATGAAAGTCGTCGTCAGTAATTATAAAAGTTTCTATTGTAAGAGTTTCAGAAGAAATGTATTTTGTTGTAAAAGTTGGGCAATAAATTGTGTTTACATTGCAAACTACACGCCTGAGTTGGTCCCCAGTGGGCTTTTATTTACCGGGTACAACATTGTAGGCTACAGCTCTTCTGAAGGGCAAATTTGAAGAAAGAGATGTATCAAACTAAATGATGTGCCCTTTACTGTATATTCTATATACTAAACTATACTATTATGATATATCCTATTATGATAATTAATAACCGTTTTTAATTAGATACAAATCAGAAACACATTATTATTTAAAACAATACTATTTAAAATCAACAGACTTTATCTAGGCTTACGTAACTGTGATGAGAGGATTTTAAATTCGGTAAATGTGTACAATTATAAGGATTACTAACTGTAGGCATAAATCTTAATATGTGTTATTTACGTAATATATTAATATATATCAAGAAAGATAAAAATATTAATTTTAAATTTATTTTTATATCGTATTGAAATATAAAATAGTTAAAATGTCCTAAATATTATAAAAATAGTCTAATATAAAATTAGATATGATTTTATAAAACTGTATACAGATTTGTTAAAATGTTTTATTGATATACGTTATTATACATCAAAATAAAGATAAACATGTAATCTTTCAATTTATTTTTATTTCATATTGATAAATAAATTGATTTAGAAGTTATTAATTACCGAAGAAATTAATCATGGAATATGTTTATATGTTATACGAAGATGCTCGAATGTTTTAATGTTAAATCAAATGGGTACATGTTCTTTAAATTTGTATGAATGTCTATATTGATGATCAAAAGTTGTTTTACAAGTCATACTTAAAAAAATCAACTCCACAAAGCATTATAGTATTCCTTGAAGTTGTTAAAATAATCCTAAAGTATAATCTACGCTAGGTTTTGCTTAAATATTAGAGATGGTTGGTGGAATGAGCTGTTATATTATATTGTTACTTACGGACGTACACTCGCTGTTGTTACAGTATCACTTCAGATAAAGTACAGTTAATGAAGTAATAAATCGATTCAAGTGCAAAATCATAGAATGCTAAATAATAGGTCTAGATGTTGGCTGACTTTGTCTTGTTTTTTGAGTTTTGTTTTTATAATTAGCGCATTTTCATGTGTGTTTGTGTTCGAACTTCAAAGGCTCATTTTATTTCCGATTTGATCTAAATTTGGTACAAGCGTTGGTTTTCTAACTTGCTCAGACGAGGACGTTAACCAAAAAATCCAACAACATGAAACACATATTTTGACTAAATGTAAATATTTTTTTTTTTGTATTTTTCTTACTAAAATGAAACTTTTTGGGGTTTTATCTAGAAGAAATGAAAATAGAATATTATTCAGCACATTTTGTATTTTACACGACCTTATAGTACAAATAGTTCAAATAGTTGGTTGAAATCCTAAAACATATAAAATTAATTTTTGAAATTCTCTGAGCTCACATCAACGTTTCAGCTTGGTGATTTAATTTTGTATTTTCATGACAGTGATTGTGATTTTTAAATTTTAAGTGTATAATAATTTCTCCAGGACCAGTTTTTTTGTACACATAAAAACGTATTAAAAACACGTAAAATCCTTTTTTCCCGAAATTTAGAAATTATGAAAGACTCGACCAAAGTTTGAATACAGAAAAACTCCCATGTTTAAGACCCCTTTCATTTTTATTTGAAAGTTTTTAGAGATCTTTTTCATTTCCAAAAAATTAAAAAATTTTAACGTTGGTAACTTATGTAAAAATTCCACATTTTGAAACAGTTTACATTCCACAGTTTAAGAGGGTATATCGTTAGTAATGTTTGATAAAATTTTGGTAAAAATCAAACCTCCCAGCGATAGTAAATAAAAATCCAAAATTTTGTTCTTTATTATCGGTGTACACCAAGTAGGCGTCAGTGGGACATTTAACATTTTTAACTGGCTCATAATTTAGCCATTTCTTGTACATATAAAAAATTACACCAAACACGACATTACCACAATGTAATGTACATTCTATAAAGTCAATTAAAATAGTATTTGAATTACTGTAGATATTTACGTGATAATAATAACTTAATAATACTCGACTTCATAATAGTATTAAAGTAGGAGAGTAAGTAATAACTAGTATTATTATTAGCTAAAGAGAAAACTATTCGATCGATTTCGAACGAATTTGCACCAAACATTTAAATTAGGCCTATATAGATGCACGAAGAAAGGTTTAAAAAAATTGTGAAAAAAACCTTTTTTCATAAAAAAACCCCGAAAATCAGTTTTTATTATTAGCTAAATGAGAATTTATTGAAAGATTCGTTTTTTTGCATATGGTACAGTACACAAGGGCTACAAATAAGCCAAATTATAAAAATCGTTACAGCCGTTTTTTCATAAAAAAATAATAACCGATTTTTTGGGGGTTTTTTCTCCAGAAAGGGGGTTGTTTTTCAAAATTGTTCAAAGCCCCTTTTTCTTGCATCTATACAGGTCTCATTGACATGTTTGGTGCAAATTTGGTTGAAATCGATCGAATAGTTTTCTCTCTAGCTTTGTATACATACAGACAGACATTTTGTAAAAACCACTTTTTTGGACTCAGGTGGTCCCAAAACGGATATTTCTACAAAAATCTCAACATCGATTTTTTTGCGATCACTATACTTTCTCTATACTATAGTATAGTGAGAAAGTAAAAATGTTTAATTTACTATTTTGGTCACGTACGAATTATAATTAATTAAGGTTCATGAACGATTTCTTTTATACCAGAAAAGATTATCTTCAAAATTAGATGAAAGAAAAGTTATGTCGAAGAGGACTGTATGGGACTGTTTCGTCCTGGTATCACACACCCTTAAGTTGAATTATTACCTCTACAAACATAATTATCTTTATAGTACGAACAGTTCTTTCTTTGAAATTAAACTAATTTGATAAAATGTCTGAACTCATAAACGATAGAAAATGTTCAAATAGAAAGCCGTTAACGAGTTCAGGTTTCCAAACTTGTAAACATCACTTATGATATAATGTTTAAAATGAAATGATGTTTGAACAGCCTGTACCGGGCATGTTACTGTTGCTGGGAAATTTCGATTTCCTGGAATTGCGTCGTAAAAAAGCTGGAGCGTGTTTATTTAAAGGGTAAAAGAGGGAATAGAAAGTACTTTAAATAAAATATTACACTGGAATGAAATTTCAGATGGAATATATCCTTCAAATAACTGGATATTTCTTTTATTCAGCAGAATTAATCCGAAACACTGTTAACACTAACTGGTTGAATTATGTCAACGTTTAAACAATAGTTGGAAACGCAATTAGTGCGCGTTTTTCTTTCTACAACCGTTTTTTATATTCTGTTTAACGTACACAGAGTGTTTATAAAGTCCCTTTAACCTCCTTCATAACTTTTGTTACTCAAAATAAGTTAACAAAACCTTTGTATGTAGGGTGTTTGATAATTCTGGAAACGACTAAATATCTCTAAACGTACGAGTCTTATTAGAACAAATAAATGCAGTTATCCACAACCCTAAAAGAACCACTTTTTGGTGAGTTTGAAATTTTTTCCGCCATTTTGCAATGACCTTCATTTTTAGCGAATTTCCATAGGAAAAATGAGCTATTGCAGTGGCCCTTGTGGTGAGACCCAAGGTCGGGAGTAGCAAATGAGCACCGATCATGGTAACCAGAACACGTTTTGGGGTGTCATTAAAATTCATATATATATGTATATATGTGTTCGCACTCTAGCGGTCGCATTTTAAGTCCGATTTGGTCCAAATTTGGTACACGTGTTGGTTGTGTAAGTGGCTCGGACGAGTTCGTTAGCCAAAAAAACCCAACAACCGGAAGTAAGTTTTTTGACAGGAAGTAACTATTTTTTGAGATTTTTACTAAGAGAATTAATTTTTTTTAGAGTTTTTTCTAAAAATATAAATGTAAGATGTTATTCTGCACATTTTGTTTTTTACGCGACCTTATAGCTCGCTTGGTTCCCCCAAAATCGATCAAAACGTGAAATACCATAGAAGTACCCGGTTCAAAGAAAATGTGGTGGATTCTACCGTGGGGCTGGCGTGCGAAGCACGCAATGCTTTGTGTGTTGAAAATACCCCTAATACGAGGTTTGGCGTGCGAAGCACGCAATGCATTGTGTATTGAAGACAATCCCAATATGTGGAATGGCGTGCGAAGCACGCAATGCATTTTGTATTGAAGACAATCCCAATATGTGGAATGGCGTGCGAAGCACGCAATGCATTGTGTATTGAAGACAATCCCAATATGTGGAATGGCGTGCGAAGCACGCAATGCATTGTGTATT
>JAGFPH010011965.1:0-32271 GCA_018207615.1 Philaenus spumarius | reverse complement strand
CTGGTTAGACCGAAGAAGATTTTATTATTTCAAACAAATTTTGTGAGTAGTTATTAAAATTATTTCTTGTAAATCATTGAATATGTCACCCACAAAAAATCATCCAATCGCAAAAAAAACAAAAACCGTTGGAAAGGAAATGATTAAAACTTTAATTTTTGTATTTACAAAATTGTTCTAAAACGTATATTTACATACGTAATCATTGTTTAAAAATTGTAGTTTCTGTAAAGCTATTGCCACGCGTGAAAACAGAACGAAATTACTCAACTTTGTCACTTCTCTGAAGCTCAATATCGCTCGACAGAAATATTTTGACAATAATATAAAGATACCTTTGGATTCATCAAGGTTTGAGTTTTCTAAAACTGCCTTCCAATCGGACGTCACTCTTACAGTTTTGAAAATATAAACGTTTCTGTAAACCCTTGCAATTTGACAGTTTTCAACCAATAAAACAGCACATCTTGCATTCGAGATATCTCTTACAATTCAAAATATTTGTTGTATAGACTTGCTTATATCTATTTTTAGACCAAAGTTCAATCTTTCGTTTATGTAAAGCAAACCATATTTACTCTAACGGTTTTCTTCGTACAATGCTGAGAAGTATTGACAAATGGGAAAATAAAAACTCGACATTCTCATGCTCCTAAAGTGGCAGTTCCAACGGTTTTTCACACGGAACCTCGTATAGAATTCATGCGCAAGAGGTTTATTTGTTTATTTTTTTTATCTCATTTTGTGATTCAAGTAAAGCTATTTCAAATACTTTTATGAAACAATAATTTACAATTTATACAGTTCAATTCTTTGATTTATTCTCTACACTTTGTTATACAGTAGAGCGTTGATAATCCGAATGTCAATAATTCGAAACGTCAAAAATCCGAACGCATTCCGAGGCAGCCCCTACAAAAATTTTGTTTTCGTTAATTCCAATTATTGCGTCGTTAAAAATTTCACAAAAATCTTCATCACAGTTTGACATTATTATCTCTTTTTAAACACTTCTTAACACCTGCTCTCACACGCCCTCACAACTGGCTGTCAGTATTTTCACTGTCACGCTAATAAGCTGCTTTAGCGCTAGCAGTAAACATACAGAAAGTTCATTCATTTCTCTTTGTGTAATAACAGTGTGTTGTACATACAGTAGTGTACTATACAGTATTTTTTTTCTTTTGTGTTAACTATAATGAAGAAGTGAACCTTTAATTATGTACTGTACTGTAATTGAGAGTTACAAGTGTAATCATGTTGGCCCTAGTGTGTACGTGCAGGTTCTTCTAAATCAATATGTATCGGTATGGAGTCTTACATACTGTATTGTAATTACATTACTGCTTATACTGTTTAACCACTGTAATCGATTAAAGGGCATATATCATATCTTAGCCTAAATAGCATTTTCTTGGTTATTTTCAAAAATCCGAACAAAATGATAATCTGAACCCCTCTCGGTCCCAATTAATTTGGATTTTCGACGCTCTACTGTAATAATATTTCATTTTTGGGTAAAGCAAATATTCCTAAATTACTATTCAAACTGGGCCTAGTTTTGTTAGCAGTCTTGTAGTAGTAACATAAAAACTGGTGTTTCCAAAATAAGGAATTTGAAATTGATAAATATGTTTATATAGTTCTATTTAGAATTACAAAACTTTTGTACATTTTGAAAAAAAATACAAAAACTTTTACTACTTTTTATGTAGGTCTAAAGTTGAACTTTCTCCTTTCGTTACTGAACATTTTCTGTTTCTTGGGCTAATAACTTTGTAAATTTCACATCAATAAATTTTTTACTGGAATTTATGAATTTTTTGAACAATTACAAAAAAGCTATGGAACACTTTCGGGTTGGTTTATAATTACTATATTTTGCAAATTTTTGAAAATATGCTTGCAACACATAACGAAATAGTTTTCCATTGCAAAAAACTAACATCGACAGTTGTAGGGTTAAAAAAAAGTTATCTACGTTATATTCTACAGGATTCGCTTGATATGTGGTATTTTTTCTTATCGTTTCGTGCAAAAATGAATTTGTGGCGAATGAATTTATAAACTTTGATCAAAATAGGCAAGCCCAGTTTTACATACTGTTAAATGGCATGCACTTGAAAGGTTAGAGCTTACTTAGTTAAAACCCCAATAATATCTAAAGCGCTTACCTTATTATGTAGGAAGAAGGCAGCGCTGTGAGTACAGCTAGTGGAAGACCAAACCCGATGAAGTAAGGCCAATTGTTCTCTATATACGTCAACCTTCGGTGTAGTTCCCATCCCATATTGCACCACTTGTACTCGAACGCGTATAACGAATACAACAGACACATGTGTATTAGACTAAGTAGGTCGCCCACAATTGGTATAGGTATCATACTAACAAGCATTGTCTGAAAACAAACATAACATCACAGTTACTGGTTGAAACTTTACTTTTTAGAGTTTCAAAATCTTCAAATGGAAAAAATGGAACCCATTATAGGTTCACTCGTTTGTCATTCTGTCTCAGTTGATTTTCTCCATGACAATGAAATTTGTCGTAGTTATAGTGGATACGTTTATTAACTCAAATATGTTTCAACGACAAAGTCGCCATCTGTAGTCTATACTAATATTATTATAAAGAGTTAAAATTTGTTTAATATTATCATTTATACTTGCCTTAGCAATCCTTTTAGAAGTCTTATCGTTTACAGCTGTTTCACCTTTTCATTTTCAGGCATCATCAGTACGAATATTACACAAAAAACACACTTCTCACAGTTACACTTATAAACAGATTAAAATGACATTTAACACATACACAAATAAAAAAATAATAAATAAAAACATAAAATGACACTTGGTGAAACATTTAAAACACTTATTGATATTATCCGAGTCACAGTATGTGACTGTCATCAAGTCTTCCATATCACAAACGGTCTATTTATGTTTTTATTTATTATGTTTTTATTTGTTAAGTGTCATTTTAATCTGTTTATAAGTGTAACTGTGAGAAGTGTGTTTTTTGTGTAATATTCGTTCTGACGATGCCTGAAAATGAAAAGGTGAAACAGCTCTAAACGATAAGACTTCTAAAAGGATTGCTAAGGCAAGTATAAATAATAATATTATATATAATAGAAACCGGATATGGCTACAAATACAACAATGGAAAATGTTTTTCTTTGTTTGTATGTAGGGGGTTATTCTCTGGAACTACCGAACCGATTGAAAAACATAGTTTTACTAATAAAAAGCTGCACTATCCCTGAGTAACATAGGTTATAATTCATTCTGATAAAAACATTTTTTATTTCAATATTTGTAAATTTAGTCGGAAAAAATCTTAGGTTCACCTAGATGAACCAACACATGTATTTACATTTACTACCATAGCAACCAATAGAATAAAATAACAGATAAAACAACTGCTTCCTCCAATATTTCCATTAACAGCTGATTTCAAACTTTGAAGCAATTATTTGTATTTCTAACTTTTAGATTAGGTTTTTATTAAAGTGTAGACCTGAGCCTTGCTGGTTCTTTTAACCTTTATTATAACTGCTGTTTAATTCCTTAACGTTAGTAATGTCTTTACTCCACTAAGACTTAATTCTGTGACTGCCGGTAAATGGTATCTGAATTGAATTGTAAACCAAAATGCACCACTAATCGGCCCGTCTTCAAACCCAAATGAAATCGCTGACGACAATCATTCGTACTTTTACAAAGATTATCAGTCGAGCCCTAATTGCATCAAGTGACCACCAGTCTAGTTTAATCTCCCCCACCCCACCCATACCCAACCCAAACACTCCAACCAGTTCATGCTTGGATAAATACGAGAGAGGATGCATCCGCAATTTATATCTTTTGACAAACTGTTGAACCACAAGTTCAAGTGAATTCTGTGTTAGTTATTTTGCTTATTGTGACTGTGTCACATGAAAATGTATTAAATGTGACTTGAGAATGACTCCCTGAAGTTGAAACTGTGGTTGTCAATCTACAGAATGCCATGGATCACAAAAAAGCAAAGTAAAAAACACAATACATATAGTAATCATATATATTATTTCTCAAGGCCATTTTTTTGTCGGTATGCCATAACTTCCTTAATACATCATCAAATTACATGAATGAGGCATCATTTTAAAGATTTCCTTAACCACTACACCGGAAAAATATACAAAATATAATTATACGAAAAAGTACAAAAAAAAAGAAATAAAGAATCCGAAAGTAACAGTGATGTAAGATCATGTAAGTTGTAGGGATATTTTCCTGGCGTTGGCAACACTGATGATAACAATACCCAGCTGGAGAGCGCCGTTACGCCACTATATTGCTATTTTTAATTAATTGTATATTTAGTATCGTATAGTATATAAGGTGTGTACTTTAATTAAGTGGGATTTAAGTAAGTTAGAATGCGAATGCTCCGCTTGGGTCAGCTAGTATTTTTGTATTTCAAAATGTCTTTTTTCATAACTTTTGAATAGATGACTCTTTTTTACTTAATTTTCTGGTGAAATTCTGAATAAGTAAATTATTAAAGCTCTATTCGTCTGGTGTTCTTTCCCCTCGATGTTGTAACACTAACAGCCATGTCACAGAGAAAATATAAAATAAGAAATAAGTCAGCTGTTTCCTATAGTGTCTAAAAGCACATAGGTTTGGTCTAAATAAATAAAATGACGCAATAAATATATAATAGTAAACATTTATAATTCTTAAATATATACAAATTTCTAAATGACGCAAAATAATTACAGTAGAATCATTTTTAATAAATAAATAAAAATAAAAAGCAGACTATAAAAGTGGGTAAAATAAAAGCAGACTTAAAAGATATATTAATGTATGAACATGTAACGTGTAAGAACTGTGTAAAAGATCATTTAAATAATTACGGTTGAAGTGAATTGTTAATGAAGACAAGCGGTAATATAATAATAAACATTTTGATTAGGCAAAAACAATCCGAAGGCAACTTGTAAAGAAGAAATAAATACATGTATAACAAGACACAACATCAGTCTATACGTTGAGATACGGAAGGCCTAGCCCAGAGTTGCGTACGTGATATTTTACATGTACAGTTCTGAGAGAAGTACGTTTAACAACGCAAGAGAGGAGAGGAGAAGAGAAGAGAATGAGAGAAGTCAAGATGGCGTAGCCGGCTTTGTGCAAGCTAATTGCAGGTGGTGAAGAACTTGTAAGAAAAATGTAGTAATTCTTAAAAAAATCACGACGAAAGTTGTATTAATGTCAAGTAGAGACGTCTAGGAGTTTGTGAAAGTGAAAGAAGTGAAATCTTCCGTATATTTCTTCTAAAAAATGGACTTGTTGAAAAGTTGCCATGTGGTTGGATTAACGCGTTGGTAAAATGTAAGTGAAGTAACTTTGACGATTAGAATCAGTGAAATCCTAGGTAAAAAGACAGTGCAACGAGTGAAACCGTAAGTAACAATGGCCATAGGACATATTTTTTAGTCTGCAGATATAAAAATTTTCATTTTACTAAAAATTAACTTCTTTTGATTTCTATTGCGTCATAGCTTAAGATATGGATGACGAAACTTTGTATAATTGTAAATAGTTCTTTGATTTGTTTGTATGTTTGTACCATTATGTTGATATCTTTTTATTGCTGTAAATATTCATTTTTAATTATGTTTGAGTAAACAATAGTTGTCTTGCTGCAATGCCTTGAATTTCTTTATACAGCCACGAATGTCCATTTAGTTTGTACTTTAATAGCCAGGTATCCACCCCTGAGAAAATCAAATTAATTAACAATTATAAGTAGATATATGCAAACAGAGCATAAGTGAGGTTATATGTGGATTGTCGCAAATATTATGATTATTATTTTTTGTTAGTATTGTGGGAGTTAAGTGAAGGTGATTTTTAAGGTTTTGAAAGTAAGGTGAATTAAAAGTAAGGTGAGTTAAAGCAAGGTGAAGCATATGATATTGTTCTACGTTGAAGTTGGGAGAAAGATGTTATGGAGAGTTTAGGTGGGTGGTGATTTTATTATTGAAGTAAGGCAATAGGCCTAAGAGGTGTTTAAATGATTTAAAGTATCACATGAGCGGCGACTTTTGTTTTTAAGGTGAATGAGTGAAGGAGATGAAGGAGAAATATTGATGGTTATTAGATAATCCACATATAGCGTTTTTATTTTGATTTAAAACATATTTTTTTTAATTTTTGAACTTTTTACCGAACCCCATTTTTTTTTTTACACAGTATAACTTCATTTATTTTTATTTTTTTTAACAATAAGTTACAAAATGGCTTTCCCAATGTGGGGCTGAAAAACAAAGAAACCATATTTTTATTTTTTGTAAACCATCCGTTACAATGTACGCGCTCGTGAAACTTAAGTAATTTGGTGCAGGGCCTCGTACGTTTGAAGGTTTCAAATTCAATGATTCTATCGAAGAGTAAAAATAGCTATCACAATCTACAAACATTTACCTGCACTAAAAACAGAGCTTGCACTAGGATGCTGAATAACGAATCCGCAACCAACTTGCTGACACTGGAGAAGTGTTGTGGATGCCCTCTACTGTAACGAAATGCAGAGTCAGCAATGTCCTGCAAATAAAAGATACAATAAAACGTGTACTGTTTGGCGCGGGTGTCATAAGCGTGCGCAGCGTGGGTGCCGCGGCGTCCCCAAATAGGTCGAGATTTTTTTTATAATAAGAGAATTACTGTAAATATAACTTACCGTAGGTCAAAGCTCTCAGTAAGAGCCTCTTTGATACTATGAATTATTAGTGTTAAAATAAATGAGTTTCAAGTGTAATAATCATACTGAAATCATAGCTTTATTTCGTAAAGTAGACTAAGCCTAAAGTTGTTTGGAGGAAGTTTAAATTACTGTACTGTCAAAAGAGCCCGATCGCAGACTGGACTCGCAAAGCAACAACTGGACAGTTATTGAAGGTTCTTTGTTCAGTAATCAGTTGATTGTGAAACAGTTTACAGTTGTCTACGTTCTGCGCTAAAACATGAAGAGGATCTTTTCCGTTATACATATACCATTATCCCTATTTAAATAGCAAGTTTTATGCGTAAGTTTACTATTTGACCCTAGCCTAGTATTTATTTAATATTTTGTCCTCCAAGGACAACAGAGGAACAACGTTTTCAAACTTTAAGAAGCTATTAGAAAATTTACTTCAATTCCAGTGACAAGCTGCAGTTGCGAGAGAAGTTTTTTCATAACTTCGGTCAAGAATGCTGCAAGATCGTTTCTAATACCTTCTGATCCCATTTGTCGAGCAAGAACTCTCTGCAAATACTGATCTGGACACTATAATTGAATAATTTAAACGAATGGTGCCCGACGGATAACTTTGTAGTAAATTAACATTATTTCCTTCTCATCTAAACTCTATTATTTTATTGAAATAATACCACGTTACACTTGTTTTTGAAATTACATAAAATTTGTATAAAATATAATATGCTTATCTCTATCTAACAATATGTTTTGTTTATTTTTAATCCTATAACAAAGAAAAAAAAGGTTTTCCATTTCCAAGTTGCGGACTTGCTGTACTGTATGTATAAGAGTAGCCTACGCCCATGTAATAAAGTAAACGATTAAATTTTTTTTTTTAAGTTTGTAAGAACCAACCATCACAAATTTCTTAACAGGTTGAGTGTCATGAGAGACATTTTTATCTCACACCCGGAATATACTAAGCTGATCAGACAAAAAAAATTTCAAAGGGTCAAAAAAATTTATTTTATTTTATTGAAAATATATGTAAACTAAATACAATAATTACTGAAAATTTGGTTTTTCCTTGAAAAATACTTTGTTTTGGCCTAGAAATTACTGAGAGATAAATATATCTCTCATGGCACTGGGGGTTATTTTGGGCTGGAACTTGGAACCCTAAATTATAAGTAATCAGGAATTTTGTCTTCATCCATTTATAATTGCAACTAAAAATTATACTTAGTCAAACTCAAAACTAAGTATACAAAACTTTAATATTTTAGTTACATCTAGTTATTTTCATAAAACGATTACAAAAAAAACTCACAAATTGAAAGACAATATTATTACAGAGCATTTCTAAGTTTACAATATGTGAACATGTGATAGGCCTACTACTACTACTAAAGTGTCACATGGTACAAAAACCACTGCCAACTGTATAACCTCAATTTATGATAATTATTTAGCATAATATAAAATATTATTAGACAATAACTATGAAGATTTATACATGGGAAACGTACAAAAATATAATACTTTATATTGACTTATATCTTTTAAACGAAAAACGTTACAAAAATGCTAAGAACACCTTCAAAAACTGCAGAATTTCCTCTATAATATGATATCACAACTTGTAAATAACATTGAGTAATAGATTTAGCTCTCAGCCTTTTAAAAGTAGTTTGCTGTGAGAGACAATAACGCTCTCAATAACGCTTCTGGCAATTTTTTCTTGAGAGACGGATTTGTCTCTCAATATCACTTGTGGCCAGAAACATAAATAAGGTCTTGGCAGTGAACCTGTTAAAAACAAAATTAAAAAATTTGTTTTATTGAAGTGCAGCGTGTAAGATTAATAGCATTAAAATTTTCTATAGTGCAAAAACCTCCCGGAAGGTCTGGCACCCCCAATTCCAAGACCCTGCGCACGCCTATGCTATGACGGGTGCGCTGGACTTTTGACTCTACATTAAAAAAGATAGTGGGTTTCAGAGTCAAACATGTGTTATGATAACAAATAATCCATTAGGCTAGTGATTTTAGATTGTTGGTCAGATCAGTTAGACTTTATGTTATCACAGCTAACCTTTAACCTACAATTAAAGTTAGGATACAAGCTTTCTAACAATAAAAAGAGCTCAAACATGTTTCTGGTCATTTTTTTTTTGTATTAAATATATTTTTCTGTAATTTAACTTAATACATTTTAAACATTTTGGAACATTTAAGTAAAAAGCGGGTTGGTTATAAGGGACTGTAAGTTCCTATTACAATTTAAAATGTAATACATTCAGTATTTACTGAACTAGCAATGGTAATGGTAGTCAGCAATGTTATTAGACAAAAACACAACACTTGAAACTAGTTTACACAAAACGCTATGAAGTATCCTGCAATAATAAAGCAGGAAACAAAACAACACTAAATCCACATAACAAAATATAATCTGTAAAACTACATAAAAATACTAAGAAAAAACATAAAATAAAAACAAATAATAAACATGTGTAGGATTATTTTTAACATAAGATAAGGTGAAATGTATTAAGCCTATGTAATGATGTTCCATCTATGTTTATGATTGTATAGATGGGTTTGCATGTCAATTATAAATATTGTATTTTCAAAATAAAGATAAAAAATGTGCTGTCAAACAGAAACCAAAGTGTTTTCAGGACATTTATGTTTGATTAATTCAAAGAAATTATATATTACTATTCCTACGCCAATATATGTCAACACATCATAACCTAAAGTATAAGACCAAGTAAGCTGATATAGCCTAGCCTATTTTATATTAGAATTGTAAATATTAACCCTCCAAGTGCTGACTATATTGCTCTTTAGTGCTAAGGGGTTTTTGGTTCCGTGCATGCTTATTAAATAAAATAATTATAAAACACTCACTAACAGTAAAGTAAGACTTATTATACATCATTTTAATCACAATTCCATGCTCTTTACAGTAAATAGCTTTAATAGGCTTACCTTATAATTTTTATCCTTTTTTTTTTTTTGTTAACCAAAGTAAAAATAAAAACAATTTTGTGTTCTAAAACCACTCACTCAAAATATGTAAACAAAAGTAATGTAGAAAATCCAATATAGCCAAAAGTTGCACAATTTTATGGTGAATAGAAATATACATAACACTACTACTTTGCTGTGAAAAAAAAATTTTGTCTATAAAAAAAACTCTGTTTTTTATAAAACAATGACTTTTCCGCACAAAGAAGAAAAACTTGTCTCTAAAGATATAAAAGTACTGTCTAGGCCCAATATTTATGGTTTTAATTTGTTACAAAGGAATAACACAAACATTATATACAAGAAAAAAAGAAGAAAAAAATATTTACAGTTCAAATTCTCTAAAAGTCACTATTTTCAAAGGCACCTCTAATAGCACTTGAATTGCTAAGTTAAGTCATAATTACTTCAAAAATGAATAAACATTTACAAAAACAAATAAAAATAAACTGATCTAAACTGAAACTAAAAATGAATATTAACTAGTGGATAAACAAACAAAATCCGAGTTCCGAGCGTCTATCATATGCATATGCGACGTTAGCACTTGGAGGGTTAAAGAAACCTAGAAAACAATCTAGAAATATGTCAATAGTAATCCGTTCATGTAATAATAAAAAATATGTATAATTAGATCCTATGTAACAACAACAAACTGCTACGAATGATAAGTAGGTAAAACATCTGACTAAAAGGAAACCTCCAAATTATAGCTAAATTTACACAGAAACAATCACTTCATATCACATTTACTTATTTAATCAAACTTTATTATATTTAAAATGTTATTAGAACACTTCACTAGTAAAGTAATTGGGGTTGTTTCAATCCTTATAGGCAAAATCAAAATACTTTAAAATATTTTCCGAGTTTAAAATATTCTGTGATATGCCGCAACGCATGCACACTAAGGTTAGAAGGAAATATTCTCGGGAGAAGAAAATCTTGGTCGCAAAGAAAAGAAAGATCGTCGTATCGAGTAAAATGAGTGACACAGTCCTTCAATATCATTATTAACAACATTCTAAATGGATTTTTCGTTCAAAATCACACCATTAGGCTTCATATATCCTATTAAAAGAGTTTTCAATTCATTTAGAGCCGCGATTGTTAAAATAAGAGAACAAGAAAATCGAGCTCGCCCATTTCAAACATAATATAATGCGTTAGTGTGCCATAGCTTGACGCAATAGCGTTCCATGATATGAACTTTTTTTTAAAATACTTTTAACATCAGAACATGTGAAAATATAAAACTTGGATACAAATTGTCATAAACACGTTCAGTGTGGAGGACTCAACATATGCGTCTTTGGGGAGACGTTCTATGTGGCGGGAGAAGCATCATGTGAGTCATTGGTAGCGTGAACGGCTATACAGGTGGGAGAACAGGTATTGTTGTTGCTGTCTCGCCCTCAGAAATAGCTCTGCTTTCATGTGATACCAGTCGTTACCGATTCAAAGTGTTTCTTTGCTGGTTTATTAACGTTTGAACACTTTTTTGACTTTATAAGGTAATTGATATGTGTTTCTTTAACTATTTAGATTTTAATCATTTAACATTAATACCAAAAAATCTTATTTAAATTTATACACTTCATATTAACAGATTCACATTTAACTAAAAGTTTTAAATTTATGTTGTCTTTTTTGAATATATTTTGTTTGGATGTATATCACATCCGACCTTTTTTTCCGCATGTCTTAGATATCTTAGTATATTTGTATCTTACTGTAACACTAGTATACCCCCGTGAAAAATCAAAGGCGGATTAATCATTAGATACACATCAGAAATACATAATTTATACAAAATTAAAATACTATTTAAACAACACACTTTATCTAGGCCTATCTAACTATGCAGACGGGGATTTTTAACTCGGTAAATGTGTACAATTATAAGGGTTATAAAACTGTAGGAATATTTGTTAAGATTTTGTGATTATGTATATCATTATACAGGGTGTACAAAAAGTCCCGCACTGGTTTAATATTTCGTATACAAAGAAAATTTGAAGGTAGATGTGATTGAGGATCCTATTCTATGTAAAAATACTGTTTTATTAAGATTTCAAAAAATTTATCCGCCATCTTGGATCCACCATTTTGAATGTAACTTTGTGTTTTTTAATGGGAAGGTGGTCATGTGATACATCATTTTGATGTAGAATTTCAAGAGAAAACCAATGGTGAAATTTGCACAGCCATATCTTTAACCGATTAAAAATGGCGGAAAACTGTCTTGACAGTAACGCATTTGTGTATAACACATTTTGAAGTGTGTACCTACTCTTGTCCTGATAAGACTTTTCATCTATATATTATACCTCCATATTAAATTTAAAACTTTGACGAGTCCAGCGTTTCTTTAGGTAAACGAAATTGTAGATAAAAAGGCGTTAACTCACTTGAAACCAGAGCGCATTCACAAATTTGCTCAGTATGAAAAATGGCAGCACCCAGCTCGTACCAAACGTCCACATTAGGAACGGTTTCATCCACGACCAGACCGACTTTCCCGTGCTGGGGCTGTGGCCGAATAAAATGCTCAGCAAATACTTGAGTCCTGGAAGTAGGGTACATTCGAACAGGAAGATGCTCAGCCAGAAGACTCCTCCGTTTAAGGCACAACACTGAAGCGTTCGTTTTAAGACCTTTGGTTCCCTGAAAACACATGTTATATTTGTTTATAGCGACCCAAGCGTACGATCTCATTAGAATGGACTTAGTCAATATAAAAGGACAAAATGAAGCAACATTAGTAGTAGAGTTGAAACAACAAGAGGTTTACACCAACCAATTGTTCCTTTGCTATTTCCAGTGGATTGTTTCAATCGACTAATCACTGAAATAAACCGACTTTATTTGTCTACATATACTAAAAGTATCCTTAACATTTTGTTTCTAATTTTCATAATATGTACACAATGTACGGTATGATTTAAAACAGTGCCTGATAAGTAAAACTTTCAGTAAACTATGTTTAATTAATCACTTTATTTTTTAGACAAATTAAAAGTTTGAAAACACATTTCACGAATAGGCCTATTCAGAATGAGCGTTATTCATTGTATATATACACGGTTAAAATAGAATAAAAATGTGTAATGTATAATGTGAGAAAATATGATATTAAATATAATGTTCTGCAGATTTAATCTTTATAATTAAATTACTTACTTACAATTTTTAGGAGTTAAGAATAATTTGTTACAGTATTTGAAAAATTAATTATTAATTAAAATTATGCAATTTCAAAATGTGATATAATATTTTTTGACAATATATTGACTTGTACAATTTGTTGACCCTTATTCTCCTCTAATATTAATACTGATAAAAATATAAATCGGTCATAGAAGTTATCACTTCCAACGTGTGGTCTTAAGCACACCCAAATTTGTTTGTTTACTTTATTGTACAAACCGAATTCTGAGAGAGGTAGAAATATGGGTGTGATTATAAATACAGTTTGTTTGGGAGTTGCAAATTCAGTAAGTTTAGTGAGAGGCACCAAAACATTCTCAATATGTGAAGCTAGTCTGCAACTCACATGAGGGAAATTCTCTAGAGATAACAGGTACGGTAATGATATCACAAATACGTTTTTAATTTTTGTGGTTTTAATATCTGGAATGGTTATCAATGATGTGAATTATTCTTACTTACAATATAGGGCCTAATAGTAAAGGGTATACAAAAAAATTTCAAAATATTTGTCCCGATACGCAGCTCAACGGCTTTAATACGACTTAATACAAAATAAAATCAAGTTAACGCTTACTCTTGCTTCTTTGGAATGTTTTTACTCGTCGACAGGTTGCTGCTCTTGCGTCTTGGAGATCCGGGATCCCTTCGCATAGGTGAACTCTCAGATCTTTCTTTGATATTTTTGTCTAAATAAAATAATACCACGGTTCCTTTAACACTATCTATCAGACCCAATAAGACAGCTTTCACAATATCCTGAAACAAAACAAATCATTTAATAAACATAAATCGAGACATGTATTTTGAGAAATTTAAGAAAAATCTCTTTCCATATCCCTTATGCATTACAATGTTCTAATTTTATTAAATATAAGCAGAATTGAATGTCATGAGATGGGATTTATAAAAACTAAAATATTTATAAATACTGTATTTAATTTAGAATAATTAAGTTATAAGAATTTTTTTAAAGTTAGATGTGTGTACAATTTAGGCAAATTAATGTAGATGGATATTTATCAACATTTGACCCACATAATAATTAGGCCTACTTAATATAATACATTTTTATAAGAGATCGATCTCTGGATATTTATCAATATTTGACCCACATAATAATAACTAGGCCTACTTAATATAATATATTTTTATAAGAGATCGACCTCGTCACTATTGTCTGTATGTTGATACAGCCAAGTATTCAAAACGTCAACTGTAATCAAAAGATATTAGTGATGAGGTCGATTTCCTAAGAACATAGAATTAATGTTAGTGACCGTAGAAGTCTACCTTTCAAAATCATGAATTTTAATGTTACAATAATTGATGCTTATTGTGTTGGCTCCATTTTCGCAAAGTTTCAACTTTTAAGAGTTAGCCTATACTATACATTTTTTTGTAGGGGTAAGATAGTTAAATCTATTTTTTTTTTTTTTTTATTGAAACACATTTGTTTTACTTTTCCCATATTATAACTTAAGAAACACATTTGCTAAACTTCATCTCTCTAGCATTCTGATAAATTGAAACATTTGTTGTGTAGGGGGAGTTACCCCATTTCCATCCCCTAAGTTAGTCGCACGAATTCAAAAGGCAAGTGTTTTATTTTTCTGGTATGACTTAAGAAACAAATGTGTTAAATTTGATATTTATATCCTCATGAGAGAAGAATTAATGTTTATTCTGTTAGGGTAGTTACCCTATTGTTCACACTTTAGAAAGAAATAATTGAAATAGAGTTATAGCAGTAGCTACCACATGTACTGATTAATCACTACGCCCAAATTATATCATAAAACGTACACACATATTCAAACAAATTAGGCTAACCCTTTTGTAAATAAAAGCTAGTTGTGCCGGTTTAGTTACAGTAGCCTAAACACCACCATATTAAGATCATAACAGTTGATGATCTTTTTTTAAATTACATTCTGATACCATTACCAGTAACTATAAGTTAGTCTATGATAGAAGTAAAATATTGCAGAAGTAAGTAGGATATTGCAAATAGCATATAGGCCTATATATTATAGAGATTTATCAAAGACACAATTGTAATCTTCGAAAGTAAATACAGTATAGGAGGATACAAAAAGTTCAAATTGATTACTTTATTATCTTCCTTTTGTAAGTTTTACAATATGTAATCAATATTTTTTATTTTTTACTGTGACAAAAAGATGGACAAACAAAAATATAAAGGATCTGTAAACTCAACAGAATGGTAACTACAATTTGGTCAGAGTAAATAATAGGCCTACAATGAGAATTACATCTAGCCTCGATTTTATGACTTTTAGGTCTAGGAACAGGTAATATTAGGCCTTAAATGTATCCTAACCTAACAGTTCACAAATCCCAAGAACTAAAATTACCAATCAGCCTCAAGGGAAAAGTATAGTTTTACTAAAACATTTCTTAAACCTGAATGCTTGACAGTTTTATAGTCCACGCCTATTAGTACATGTGCAAAACATTTTTAATGTAGGCTACAATGGGATTTTGTAGCCTACTTATAAATGTATATCATTTTTGTTGTTACAAATAGTACGAGTATAATAAATCATAATAAGCTAATCTGAAAATGTAAATTGTTACCGGTACCGTAGGCCTACTGCAAACATATATGCACAAAGTAAAACAAAATCTTCAATTTATTCAAAAAGTAAATATAAAAATTTAGCAGTGGTAAGGTTAAGCAATATTTTTTCAAGTTCAATATCATTTTGCATACAATCTTCTGTAAATAGTAGCCTATTAATAATTATATTAAAGTGCTTTTACAACTACGCCTGCTTGACAAAGAAAAAACATTCTTTACACGTACTTCAGAAAATTACATAATAGGCCTCTATACCCAAATTGTAAAACTATAAGGAGCCTGGGGATTGAAAATAATTTGTTGCCAAAATTCTACCAAAACGTGCTTGTGTTAGATGAAAAATTTGAATGGCCTAAAAACAGCTTGTTTAAAAATTCTAAAATAAATATTCGATTTTGTAAATTAATATGTATGTAAATTAAACCATACCAGACCAATAAACGATTGAATTTATTGATGACAATACTCTTCTCTGTCATATTTGTGTTGTTTGAAGTAGAATACAAATGCGTATTTAAAAGTAAAACTAATCATGATGTATTCTGTATGTAAACAATTCAATTGTTATGTATTATTAAAACTCACTGTTAGTTGTTCCATATTGATTGAGGCAAAATAAACGTTAATGTTACTTTAACTTAAAAAGTATAAAATAAAATAATATTCCACTTATTAAAAATTGCAAAAATAACTTTTTCTGTTTCTGACTTCATGAAACAGCTGATAATCTCATATTTTTGAAAACAATTTTTTGACATATGACGTATGGTTGGGCTAGTTTCAAGAAACAACACACGCTTACTACATAGCATAGTAAGGCTATAATAATTTATGTCAGCATGAAATGTAGGCCTTTGTACTATCTAGGCCTATGACCATGTCTGATTTAGCAATTATGTTCTTTTTCTTCGAAATAAAATGAGTAATAAATTGTTGAAAAATTATGTTATATGAATTGTTAGACATACTGTATGTTGAGAAGTAACAGGCTTTATAAATAATGATTTACTGTAATATAAAATTTCATATTAAATAATATCTTCAAGAAGTGTGTATTCAGAGGACTATAAACCATACCTAATAAAAAAAATGCTATCTATAGTACTGTATTGCTCTCTAAAAGTTTTGAGAAAAAGGCGAACTGTTTTGATTTGAAAGTCTGCATGTCACAACCACGGTGACGAAATATATAGGTTATCCAAAACGATAATTTTGACAGTCAGCTGTAAAACCAGCTGATATTTTTTTAATAAAATTGTACTTTGATTGAAGTTTCGTTTGTTCGTTATAGGAATTATAGGTTATGGTGTGAAGTTTGTTTTTATTTCGAGATCGTTCGATCGTTGTAATTTGTATTGTTTTTGTGAGTTCTTAAAGCGTCTTAGTTTGTTGTGTCAAAACTTTCTGACTAGTTTATTATAATAATTATTAATTAGAGTGGCACAACTTACTTTACAGTGTATACAAAATAAACATATGTTTTATTTAAATGTGATTGATTTATAATGGTTATTTTTGGTGTATACATTGTGTCAAAATCTGGTGGCTTAATTTTTAATTTGGATCATAATGTTCCAAAAATTGAAACGGAGCAGACTTTCAGTTATCCTTTGGATATTAAATTAGTAGTTGAAAATAAGAAAGTAGTTGTCTCTTTTGGACAAAGAGATGGAATAATGGGTAAAGATACAAGATTTTAATTGCATTTTAGGGGTAACCTAACTTTTATGTGATACCCATACATTTAAACTTAGTTCTCTTTGCTTAAGTGTACAATATGCCTCCCTACTGATAGCGTTGCAGGCATCCTGATAACCTTCTTTCAGTAGAAAAATAGTACTGCCAACCTAAGCAATATGTAACTAAATTGGGCGTAAGTTTACTATTCGACCCTAGGCTGATAATTTTGTATTTTTTGCAAAAAACAACATTTTACATTCTACTGTTAAATGTTGAATATAGGCAACACACTGCATTTCTGTTGCCATAGGTTATTAGCCTAGGGCCGAATAGTAAACTTGTGCCCTAAATTGAATGGTGGGCAAAAGTTTACATTAGGACTGCCTGGCTGTATTACATTCAAAAAATATATATCCTCTAGCCTGAAGTTCTAACTTACAGTCACTAGTCGCAGTAGGCCTATGTTTACCAACATTCAACATGTTTCAATAGTAACTTACAATGAGCTTAGGTTGGCAGCACTATTCTATGTATAAGTAGTTTTAATTTTTTAACTGTAAATATACAAATTTTATGCTAGGTTGGTTCTATACTTATATATGTTTTTGCAATTTGTATATAGTAGGTGAATACAGGGGTGGGAAAAAGGTCCCGGAACAACCGAATATCTTTTTCCAGGTTCCACTTACACAATTGAAACTTTGCAAATTGTTTATGGGTATAAAAAACTACTTTTTTAGAATATGGCTGATTTTTCACCTCCTCTGTGGGACGGCCCGTCAGGAGTCGGTAAAAAATCTTAAATGTAAGCATGGGTTGTTATGCATATCATTTTAAAGGTCTTGATGAGACAAACACGACATAATAAAAATGAAAAATGGATGATCCTGAAAAAAGTTATGGCTGTTCAAAGTTTTGATATGCTGCATGTTAAATGAGCCTTATTCTAAGTTTAATTTATTTTTACATGTTCCATGTATTACACGTTCAACTCTGCAAATTGTTTACGGGTATAAAGAACTACTTGCTTATGCTACAGTTGATTTTTGTACAATGTTTTTGGTTTTTAATGTCGAATAAGTTGTCCATGATCCTTCCTAACCCAACTATTGTGGTTTTGGCAAAAAGAGCCAGCTTCTGATTGATCGGACGTCTCCAAAAAATTTGTTTAGGCCTAATGTAATAATTAACATTACATTTTTGTTAAAATATAACAACAGTCTTATAGTGAACCAAACTAATTATTTACAGTGACATTATTTGAAGATTTATTGAACAATATTTGTAAATGTTGTTTTTTTTTAAGTTATAGTTAGGAGTAAAATCCGGAAAGTGCCTTTTTATACCTTTTCTTTACAAGAGATACCTCAAGAGTATTGGTGGGTTAGTGGTTAACGCACTCAACTTCCACGCTAGAATCCCTGGTTCGATCCCCGGCTGGGAAATTTTTTTTCAAAAATGATAGGAAAGTAAAATGGCTAAAGAAATATAACTTCCACCGTCGCAGACCCTTTTTTTGTGCAATAAGACTATTAGCAATGAATACTTAAATGTTAAGAAGCGCAGGTCTTATGGACTCAATTCTAACAGATTTTACAAACTTGGCGCCCTAAAGATTTGTAGTTGGGCACGACGCCGAGAGGAAGCGCTGGCAAACCATTTAGCGTGCGGTGGAGAGCGAGAGAGCGCGAGATAGTGTTTCTCCCCTCTCATTGGTATAACGATAATGCAATTCATTTGTATATTTAGATTACTTGCCGAGTGCGGCTGGCTGAACGAAGGGTTAAAAACCCCACTCGCACAAGGACAGGGAATCAAAACTTTCGCTATTGCGTTATATACAATCCCAGACACAATCGCATTTTGTTTGTTTAGAAACTAAATATAACTTATATACCTTAGGTATTTTCAGGAACACAATTTGTTGTAATTATTTTCTAATAGAAATTGTAAATATGGCTATTTTTCTTTTAAGTTTAAATTTGCAATTGCGTATATAACTTTGTAAATAATTAAGTAATAATATATTTTGTATTGCTACAAATATATTTTGTCAGTAAATATATATATTTCGTGTATGGAAAATTAAATTTGTATTGAGTTTATAATAGCCTACTTTGTAAATAATGAATTAATAGTTTTGTTTCTCGTTTTATTGCTACACGCATATTGACAGTCCAGTTTATAAATATGATTAGTTTATAATGCAATTTCTGAAAAATAAATAAAATATAATCTTTAAATTACAATCAGCCATGTATGTAAACGTTTGTTTTAAATACCTTCCATTTGTTATACAATTGACAATTTTTTAAATACCAAGTTGGAATTATTTTCCTCAGAAAATTAAAATGAAATTAAAAAAGTAAAACGCAAGCCGGATCCAAAATTTAATACAGAATCTTTAGTTTATTTCTCATCACGCAAATATAAAAATTATATAAAACGGTAAAAAAAATTATAAAATTGTTTGAAGTGAGTCAATGTCAAAGCACTCTGCTCCCTGAAACTACATTGTTAAGCCTATCCTCGTGCGAGTTGCCGATTGCTTTCTCTTTTACTGGAGCAGACCATTAAATTTATGCATCGTAATGTATAAAAAAAAAATCGTTTTCCCAGAAGTTTTGAATTACTTATTAAATATTATAAAAATATGTATGTCAAGTTCAATGGACAACATTTTATTTAATCGCCTGGTTTTTTATTTCTATAAAAAAAAATATAAAAAAGTATTTAATCTTCATTTTTTGAATTAGTTTTTTATTTAAATGTTATATAATTTGAAAAAGATGGCAAATAACTTTGTAGCCTTGGCGAAATCTGTGATTATACAGGTATAGTGTAGTCTTTGACAATATAACCTTAATAACATTCAAATTAAAAATTGTAATGAATTATGGTCGAATTTCGACCACTGAGCGATCACTAGATTTTTGAAATACATATTAAAATATACAAACAAATAGCCTATTCTTTAAGTTTATAACAGGTCTTATGACCTACTTAACATTAAAAACATATGTTTTTTTTCTATGGACACTTAATCGAAAAAAGATACTGCCAGTTAACCATAGGCGTAACCAGGGTCATAACCCTCTCCCCAATTGTAAAAAAAATTTTCACAGTTTGTTTACACTTTGAATAATTAAAATATATCACATTACTAAAAATTGAAGTTTAGGCCTACTGTTTATTAGTGAGTTGTGGACTACTTCACCACTATTGAAAGTACTTTCTTGACTATTATGTTTATAATTTATTTTAATTAACACGATTTCTAACTTTTTTAACCTTGTACTAAAATTAAAAGATGTACAAGTTTTTCTTAACCAGTAAAATTCTTACTATGATTTTAGTCAATCTTTAACATAGTACCAATCAACATCAAAATTTTTAACGCATATGCTTTAAATATAATTTACCAAAAACTGTCCATGTTATAAGGATTTATTACATCAGATTAATACTTTAAAAATAAAATACCCCAGTCGCAGCAAATCTGCGCACTCGGAGAATTTCCAATGCTTGTATATTTGGGATTGGAAATATCCAATGCTTGTATAATATTGATGAAGCCACTTAACAAGTTTTATCATAATATTATATTTTTAAATAAACAAGATATAGCATTTGATTTATTTCTCATAATAATAACATTAGAAATGAGAACCTATATAGGATTGCTGCAACTGGGTTCACAAAATGTTTTATTTTTGATCAAAATATCAATTGATTACAAGCATATGAAGCCTTACACCAAGTGTTATGAACGTATGTTCATTAATAAGGGAGATGTATAATGTTATTTATTCGCCATAAAATTACATGTGCTATGAGTACGTAGGTTTGCTGCCATGTGGGCTTAAAATACATGGGTTTAAAAGCAAATAACAATATAATCTCGACTAATGAAGTTATTACCAAGTTTCATCAATATATGTTCAAAAATAAGCAAGATTGAACAACGTACTGTGTTTAGCATTTTAAATATCTCTGCAGTGGATTGACGTAGAACAAACTCCCTCTAACCGGTGGTGTTAAATTTTTTGGAGTTTTGGCCACTTGCAAGCATATTTTCAAAAACTCGTAAAAAATAGTAATTGTAACAAATTCAAAAGTGTTCCACAGCTTTTTTTATATAGAAAAACATATATTTTTATATGTTCAGAAAATTAATATTAGCAACTAAAAAATTGATTGATGTAAAATTACAAAAGTTATTGGCTCAAGATAAAAAAATGTTCAATAGGCCCTAACGGAAGAAAAATATTAAACTTTATTCCAATATAAAAAGCAGATAACATTTTTTTGTAATTTTTTCAAAATATACAAATTTAGTTATAAATAGAAGAGTGTAAACATAATTATCAAATTCAAAACTTTTTTTCAGAAAATACATGTTTTTATGTTCCTGCGACAAGAAACGCTACTAAAATAGGCCTATTTTGAGAATGAGTAGGCCGATATATTTTTTACCTCAAAATTAATTTATATTATACCAAATTGTAGAGAATAAAACATAGAATTGTACTGTATACTTTAAAATGTTATGTATCCTTTTATTTTGGTCTCAGAAATTCTAGAATGAAAGAAATTGTCTAAACGTCTGACAAATTTCACCAAAAATTATTTAAATAAAGTTATATAACACTGTAAAATATTGTTTATAATTTCTTTCAAGATAAACAAAAGTTTTGTAATTTAGTTCTAAATAGAAGTGCATAAAAATAAATATCAATTCCAAAAAGATTTCAGAAAATACATGTTTTTATGTTCCTGCGTCAAGAAATGCTACTAAAGCAGGCCTATTTTGAAAATGGAATTACGAATATTATATACTTTATTAAAAATCAAATTTATTTGTACCAAATTGTAGAGAACAAATCATAGAACTGGACTGTACAAATTTTGTACAAATTGTAAACTTCTCTTCAATTATTATATTAGACTACTAAAACCACTTAATAATTACCATAACAATGTTTTATTGTAATACGTTATTTGCAGTCACTTTAACAAAAATTAACTATTTAGATCTAACCACTATCTCTTACCTTTCTTTATCGCTCACTGGACAATAGAAAAAAGGTACATGTATCTGCATTGGTTGATGAATTCTGACAATTAATGTAAGAACACTTTCTCCCTCCACTTTTTTTAGTAGGTACTCATCATAAACAATAACTAACCAAATGCGGACACCACCTACAACTTCAACGGAATATACAGCAATTAATATTAAACGCCTAAATATTCATTGCCTGTCGTCTCATCATTTCTCATTTGACTGAAAATAGCTCTGCTTCATTTTCCGTCTCTTTCTTTCATATTCAGTCGCTCTCGCTCTGTATGGTCGTTACATACCAGAAAAATAGGGGAAGAAAACATTGTATCTCGCGCCAGGGCTGTAGAATACAAGGGCTGGTCCACTCCTTTGATGTTGACGCTCGCCGACTGTTCCAACACTCCTCTCGCCCCCCCTCCTATGTGACGTCACGCTGGTACCATGACACGTCATGTAAGAACGGTTCGCCTTAGCTCTCACATGTTATTTGATATAACGTTGCAGATGATAATTCTTTAAAAAATTATGTAATGCACACATTCACCTAAATTATATATTTACCAAGTTTGGTGAATATTAAGTAATTATTTTGTTCAGTACAAGTGTTTAAAGAAGGTATATCATTCCGCGAGATTTTCACCTTTCAACGTATATTTAAAGCTAATTTTCTCAGAGAGGCATTCCACATATTTCTTGAAAAATTTATACAATGCACACAATCACCTATATTATATGTTTACCAAATTTGGTTAATATTGAGCAATTATTGTATTCAGTACAAGTGTTTAAAGAAGGTATATAATTCCGCGATATTTTCGCATATTTCAGGCTAATTTTCTGGAAGAAACATTCCACGAATTTCTTTTAAAAAATTATTCAATACACACAATCACCTAAGATATATGTTTAGCGAGTTTGGTTAATATTGAGCAATTATTGTTTTCAGTACAAGTGTTTAAAGGAAGTATTTAATTCCGCGAGATTTTCGCCTTTTGACGCATATTTAAGGCTAATTTTCTCGAAGAGGCATTCCATGAATTTCTTTAAAAAAATACTCAATACACACAATCACCTAAGTTATGTGTTTAGCGAGTTTGGTTAATAATGAGCAATTATTTTGCTCAGTACACGTTTTTAAAGAAGGTATATAATTCCGCGAGATTTTCACTTTTTGACGCATATTCAATGCTAATTTTCTCGAAGAGGCATTCCATGAATTTCTTTAAAATATTATACAATACACACAATCACCTAAATTACAGTATATGTTTAGCAAGGTATTTATTTATTTAATGTTACGTTGCAGATGAGATTACTTTATGAAATGTTACCAAGATTATCAAGTAGGCTAATGTTGTCTGCAGCGTTATTTGAATATTCCAAGAAACACCTTTACTAACAAAATACATTAAGACAAACATTTTCAGGACGATGATATATACATATATAATATATAAATAATAAGAAGATTTAAATTTAAGAGTATCGGTAATTATTGATAACTCAAAATTTAAAAACAACAAATTTTAAGTAATCAGCTTATAAACTTTTAAAAATATTATTTATTTAATGTAAGAGTTGCAAGCGAGATTTCTTTATGTTAAAAAGTTACCAAGGTCCTCAAGTAATTTCTTCTGCAGCTTTAAGTTAAAATGTTTAAAATAATCTTTACTATCAAAATGCACTTATAATTGTAGAATAATTAGATATAATATACCTACAAATAATTATAATAAAATTTAAACCTAGAGTAATAAAATTATTGATGACAAAAATAAAACATAATTTTAAGTTAAACTTCTAGACTAAATTAGATTGCACAGTGTCAATTTAAATTTAAATACGTAGTTCAGTTGTTTAATTCAACTATTAAATTAACTATTCCTTAAGGCCTAGGAAAGGAAAATTTCTATAAAGCAGTTTTATTATTTTTTTTTAAATATTTT
This sequence comes from Philaenus spumarius, assembly GCA_018207615.1. Lineage (NCBI taxonomy): Eukaryota > Metazoa > Arthropoda > Insecta > Hemiptera > Aphrophoridae > Philaenus > Philaenus spumarius. The sequence continues at coordinate 7,994 of JAGFPH010011965.1, read as the reverse complement.
ATGTCAGCAGTAAATATTATGTCATATGCATATCTGCATAAGCTACTCATTATGTGTAAGTATTTATAACTTTTATGTGTTTTATTTTATAAGTATTACACATGTTTTATTAAACTGCAGTATGTCATTCAAGTTTTGGTGGTTTATTGTAATAAATACACTTATTTTCAATAATGTGGCACATTTTGTTCAATTTCGTATTTAATTTTCATAAATGTTTCAGAGAATCAAATTAAAAGCATGCTAACATTAGTACAGTACAACGGTTTATTACCAACGAATTAGTTAGTTTTATTGTAACCCTGTCTTCTTCTTACATCTTTAGACTAATTGTTTACAGTCTATTTATTGCTTTGTGTAGTGTCAATACTAAAACTAAAGAAGAGTGCATCATAAAAATGTTACAGCTTTGCTAAGAAATTGAAATTATTGTTGCAAAGAATACTTATAAGAAGCGGTGGGAATGGAGCAGGAGTTACCACCGTGACGTCATCACAGTGGCAGTGCCGGGAACGCTTTCCTTGGTGGACTGGTCTAGCCCTTGTATTCCCGCGCTCTCTCGCTCTTGAGCTCGCACAAAATCATACAACATCGTTCAACCAGTCTTAATATAATAATAGGAAAAAACTCCTTACATTTCTTTCTTTCGTGGACTTATAAATAAACCCGTCTCGTCTAAATCACAGTTTGTATAAATTATCGATGATTTTTTCTTTTACCTTAAAAATTATCTCAAGTATTGCTTACATATTGTATTGAAAAATATCATGAAAAGCATTTTAAGAATAAAATACTAACATTTAGTAAATAAATTACCTTTAAAATTTTGCTTACACAGCCACAATAAATAGGAAAAGAGAATACAAAAGTGTAAATATTCAAAGCAAATGAAATATATATCAGTCAAGTGTTAAAGTTAGAGTAAAATTGTAATTACTTATCAAATTACTACAACCACTTCATAAATAAATTAACATTAAAAAAACATATTAAACTACCAATCTTTGTAACTCTAATATTATACATTTGTCACTAATAAATAAGAAGAATCTGAGAAAAATTTATAGTAATAGATATTTGTTTTTTTACTTTAAAGCACGCAGTACCTTTTTTCGATTACGAAAAAAAACTCCTACATTGATTAAGTTATTGCACCTTTCTTAAAATAAAAATCATACAAAGTTTAACAATACTGTATAGGATTACTCTTAAATTTAAAGGTGGAAAGAGAAGACAAAAAATGAAAACTCAAGAACAAATGCTTATTGTATTTAGCAAAAGGGATGCATTTTAAATTTAAATATTTACTTTTATTATGAACTTCCTTTGAAATATTAATAAATAGTCAAAGTATAAAAGTTTCTATATCAACTGTAACTTTCTGTTCTTCATAGCGAACTTTTCTTCAATATCGTTAGTTCCAATATGTTCTCTGAGTATTTCCTTCTCTATGTACAACAAAGATAAGTTTGAAAATCTCTCTTGAACACATAAATTCGTTTCCTTAGTCCGACTAGCCAATCGTAGACCGAGTGAGAGGGAGAGGGGAGAATCACTCTCTCGCTCTCCACCGCACGCTAAATGGTTTGCCAGCGCTTCCTCTCGGAGTCGTGCCCAACTACAAATCTTTAGGGCGCCAAGTTTGTAAAATCTGTTAGAATTAAGTCCATAAGACCTGCGCTTCTTAACATTTAAGTATTCATTGCTATTAGGCTACACTATGTTTTAGAAAATTCAGTAGGCCTATACAAAATTTAGGTTTTGATAGAATAGTCTTAATTTTTAGTATGTGTATATGAATATATTATGTCTGTTTAACAAATTAAAAATATTTCCCATGCATAAAATATGTTTTTTTCATCTCACTTCTATAGTTCAAAGTAAACAAAATAATAGGCTAGGCTAAATAAAAAGATTTTTTCCAGATTTTACAAGATTTAATACACAAGCAAGGATAAATTTATTCATTATTTTTCAGATAATTATAAAGCATATTTAATTAACTTACTATCTAAAAAAAGAAAGAAAAACCATTTAGATTAATTTTATTGATAAATAATTTTATGATGTATAATCTAAAACATGCAAATCCACTGATTTAAGCCTTGGCTCTTTGTTTAATGCCACTGGCAAGGCCGGCAAAGGGTTTTATGCTCTGACCGCAAAAGATTTTATTTAGCCTAGTAATTTTCAGCTAGCAAAACTTCCAAGTATATATGCTCCTCAATAAATTATGCCTACAATAGTCTTACTTCGTTCATTTAGTCTTTTTAATTTTGGTAAATAGGAAATTTGTAAGTTAGAATTTTATTTTTAACAGATATTTCTCTATGATTATAGTTGGGCACATGTTGAACGCAATAAATGGGGCCCCAGTCAATGGAAATAAACTTGAAGACGGAAGGGATGCAATGGAAATCATAGATAACAAAGAAAACTATCCGTTAAGTCTTAAGTTTGGACGGCCAAAAATGACAACGAATGAGAAGATTTTCTTGGCCAGTATGTTCTATCCTTTGTTTGCCATAGCTAGTCAGCTGAGTCCCGAGCCAAAAAGTTCTGGAATCGAAATCCTTGAATCCGATACGTTTAAACTTCATTGTTTTCAAACATTAACAGGTATGTAATTGTAAACAATGTTCTTTATTTATTTCGTTAGTGTTTATATATACTTGAGTAGCCTAAACTTTTGTCAGTAAAGTTTACCTTTTCAAGGAGATATAGGCCTATTTGTCTTCACTGTGTGAAAATCACAATCACAGTACCCTAAAACAACAAAAATTAACCTCATTTTAAAAACTATATTACTCTAAACTTTTGTATGCACTTGTGTTGAAAAAACGCATATTATTCCTCATTGTACATTTTTGTACCATCAAACATTAGGCTAATATTGCACAAGTTGTTTGAAACGTTTTTGATACATTGACCCAGTATTTTATCCATGTATCCATGAATCCATGTAAGAAGTCTTGGAATTTTTAAATGGTAATATTGGACCTTCACACATCTGCATTAACAGCTGATTTCAATAGTTATTCAAATTAAAAATAATTTTCAACTAATTATCAGCTGGCTTTTATGTTGCTAAGTGTAACCATTCAGTACACAGTTTATCTGCGGACTGCAGGCCAATTAAACTGAAGACAAATCTCGCCATAGACACACATTTCTCGGACAGGCTGAAACCTGCAGATCAGATGGACTGTCGTTTATCTGTGTGTGTGTGTGTGTGGGCAAATAACTTAAGATCTGATCTGCAGACGAAATCTTTAGGCTAATTGAAACTTTTGTGACAGATTTACTTGTTTCATATGAAATGAGTGGTAAATCTGTAACTTTTTTTTACGGAATTTACAGACACTTACCGGCAAAATCGTTCTTTATGGAAAGCAAAATCAAAGTAAATATAATTCAATTGAATGTTACCCGTATGTCTTCAAGTTTGATGACAGTACAATAAAATTATTAATTAATAGGTACAAAATTATTCTGTTCAACCTCAACCTGCAATTCTCTACATCAACACACAATAAAGGCCTTTAAAAAATGATTGTGTAAATTAATTATTACGCTTTATCCGATTTTATAAGCTTGTTTATTCTTTTAAAAAATTTTCAATTTTCTTCTTTTAGCAAAATAACAAATTATTTTAATTTAAAATTTGTAAAATTAGGATATAATTATTTTCTGATATTAAAAATAAATTTAGATATATTAAAAATAAAATATTAATGTTCAAGTAGCCAATCTTTTGCCCAGTAGCACTTCTTTCTTCAGTAGTTAGTAATATTAATAAAGCTGCAACTTTTTATTTGGAAACATAACTACCTTTATTTTACTTTTTATCTACGGTACCGGTACACATTTTATTTACTTTTACCAATAAATTTTAACTCAACTGTTGACAAAACTGTTAATGTATGGTGAGCGTTATATCTTTGATTATGGATTGATGGATGTGACTGTTAAGACAGCTGTCTTATTTTTATAAAACTTGTGTTGACATCATTCTTGTGGAACAAAGGCTCATTTAGGCATAAAAAAGTATGGCTGCACTTAACATATCCTACTGATGGAACATGATTTCTGTGACAGTTATTATAATTGTAAAATCGAATATTTTAATATCTAACTTAGTTTAACTTTATTAATTATAATAGAGATTTTACTTAAATGAAGTTATTAAAGCAGCCTTTTTAAATTAATTTGTAAAAATATATAAATTTTATTGAACGGATAAATTGTATTTTCTAAAAGCAAAATCACGTGTTGAAGCTCAAAAATCAAGATTTAAAAAAGTTTAAGCTACAAAATTGAAAGGTTATATTATAAAACTCAGATATAGGCCTAATAGGAACTGTTAAGTAAATTTATATTAAAACTGTGCGTTTAACTGCTTATGTATTATTAGCTGAAGAAAAAAAATTTGGCATTTATACTTTGCATCTTCAAACTAGCATTTATTCAAGTTCTTAGACACATTTCCATACGGCAGTTTCATTCTTAGAAGGGAGCTGAGAGTCAGAATGGTTAAACGTCTTTGTTCTGACTGATAAGTTAGAACATAGAAATGTGTAAGCTCGAGCCTAATTACTGGCATTCGTCTTACTTGCGGTCTATTAGTTTAATTGGCATAGAGCAAAGATTGTAAGCAAAAAACAAAAATTACTTTGTACTTTTTATTTGCAATATATAGGTTAGTTTTATGTTTAGGAGTCAGGCCTAATTCATGCTGATAAATAAATACTGAGCTTGACTCATGGGAAAATATCTTGATAGAATACAATTTGAACACAAAAGCTGGATCCAAACTGAAAACAATCCCACTTCCTGCTTCCTCTCCAGGTTGATTTTCCAAAACATCCTGTGGTTTTACAAACTTTGAATTTAGAAGAAACAGGAGAAATAGACAGTAAATCTTTACTTTTGTTTATATAGTCATTTACAATTTCACATTCAGCAGTGCGTGAAAAAAGGACATTAATTTAGGAATCTGCTTTATAACTTTTTCATTTCTTTTATGAAACTCTGCACCACTAGGTTTTGGTTTATGGCTTTTGCAGACACAGCATAAGAAGGTTGCATGTAAAAGTAGCCACACCAAGTAGAGGCGCACTGATAGTCAAGCATAAGACTTGACCAAGCAGCAGCTTTCGATAGACCCGAGTCACACGCTCTAAGCCAACTGTCTACGCCTACTGTAACTTAATGCAAAATTAAACGAAACTTCAAATAATTACCAATAACTGTTTACAAAATTTAATTAAGACTATTCTTAACTCATCATAAATATTTTCTTTGTTAGACGAATATTTTTGTAGCTTGCATCCCTCATGGGCGGATCCAGCCGGTTTTCAAAGAGGGGGCTGTCTCCTATAGGGGGAGGTGGGGTGTATAGAATAATAATTTTTTTGGAATACAGTGCTTGAAAACGTCTTTTTAGATTATTTCACGATCACCTATTTTGTATAGGAATTAAGGATTAATATGCTTTACCCAAAAATAAAGTTTTATTGTAACAAATTGTAGTGAATAAACCATAGAATTGAACTGTATACTTGAACATTTTAAATAGATTTATTCTAAAAACTTATTTCACTAAATTACAACAACTAAACAAAATTCTCACAAACGTATAGTATACAGGATGGAACAAAGTTAGTATTAAAAACTTCGGGAAATGGTTCTATGGGTAAAAAAATATAGAAAATCAAGAATAATATTTTTTTGAAAAACGCTTCATTTTCCAAATATCCACCATTTTGTTTCTTTTACTAAATAATTAATATCTAGATAACAGTTTAACCGATTGAGTTCAAACTTTGCATGCAATTTAACCTAACAATGATCCATCTTAAAAAAAATAAGCGATTATATCCAATCATGCGCTTTAAAATGGCGGCTGTTTGAAAATGTCAGACCTAAATTACTCAAAACCCATACATTTTAACAAAAAATGTCAAGGTACCTTTTTTGTAGCCCTTTTAATTCAATATCGGATGATTTAACTTTCAAAACAATCGGATGAAGAATAATAGTTAAGAAAGATAATGACAGCAAATGTACATACAATATTGTAGTATTTACTGTATTGGTATAGGATGCCGCGTTGAATAAATCAATTATTACACATAACTTAGCTTTATTTTTCATTTGATTGTTTTAACAGTTACACCAACCGATGGGGATTCAAAAGGGCTACAATAAAAGTATCTAGACATTTTTTTGTTAAAATGTATGGGTTTTGAGTAATTTAGGTTTGAAATATTCAAGCAATCGCCATTTTGAAATGCATGATTGGATATAATCGTTTATTTTTCTTAAAATAGATCATAGTTAGGTTAAACTTCTTTCCAAGTTTGAACTCAACCGGTTAAACCGTTCTCTAGATATTAATTATTTATTAAAAGAAACAAAATGGCAGATATTTGGAAAATGAAGGGTTTTATACAAAATATTATTCTTGATTTTCTATTTATTTTTAACCATAGAACCATTTCCCGAAGTTTTTAGGCTTAACACTAACTTTGTTCCACCCTGTATAGTTCCAGCCAGACAGGAAAAGGTAGCGGCTAACGCGCCTAGGGCGTTGAAAATGTACATATTTTACGGAAATACCCGAATAGTTCGGAACGCTAAACCAGGATTCCTTATATTAAACGTAAATATAGAACTTGCACTTCAAATCGATATAAAAGTTATTATACGAATACTTCATATAGATTTTTAATAGATACATCGATTGCAAAATGTGCTTTCTCATTTTTTGAAAACTGTCCAATGGCAAGGGTTTACAGAAAAATTCATATCTAAGAAACTATAAGAGTGACGAATCATTAGAAGATCGTGGTAGAAAGTTAAAATCTTGACAAATCCAGTGGTGTCCTTATCTTTTTCTCAAAACAAGTCTGTCTAACGATTATGTGCCTTTCAAAAGTGACGAATTTGAGTCATTTTCTTATGCTTACTAGCGCGGCGTCAATATTGATTTAGGCAACTACAATTTTACAACGACGATTACATATGTAAATATACTTTTTAGAAAAAATTTGTAAATACAAAAATTGAAGTTTAAAACATTTTCTTTCCAATGGTGTTTGTTTTATTGAGATTTGATAATATTTAGTGGGTGAAATATTCGATACAAGTTGTGTTGTCTGACACTACTCAGTTGAGCAGTCTGCCACTTAGACGATTAAACAAAAATATAATAACCCAAAGGGGGGGCTGCAGCCCCCACAGCCCCCCCTGGATCCGCCAATGGCGTCCCTTGGCCAGGGCCTAGTTGGCCTAGTGTTAAATCCAGCTCTGAGAAGGAAGACAAGATTCTTTGCATCCGGCTTGGCTTCCGGAAATCTCTGGAGGAAGTTCCGTTCTACATGATCTGTTTTTCAGTGCCAGATTTCAGTGTCGGTCATAATATCACAATTTTTATGTCTTTGGTTTAGATCAAGATCGTGGAATGTAGTTATTAGTCTATGGGCAATAGACACTGTATTTTTGGTTTGTCCCCCACTGTTTTTGATCAATGTCCTAAGTAATCAATATTTTTCTAACTATGCTCTCATCATTTTAAAAACTTAGGTTACATTGGAAATATCTTCATTTTTGAAAATTGTAGATCTACTGCTACACCAGTCAGGTCCCTGTGCATGAATTTGAACTGGCTGTTAGAAAAGTACAGAAACAGCTTAGATTTTCAGTGCTTTAGATGTAAAGAGCTTGATAATTTTGTCAACATTAAATGTCCCACTAAACTTGTGTAACAACCTTCAAAAAACTGAAAAAGAGTTTTAAACTGGAAATGAATAATTTGTTTACACAAAGCAGTACAGGGAAGAAGAGTGGGTAGCAGTTCAAGGAAATAAACTCCGCCAAATTAAAGATACCGTTCGGCCATGGATATCGTCAAACCGCCAAAGCCGTCGAGAGGAAGTGGTGGTTTCTCGCCTACGCATTGGCCACTCTGGGTTAACTCATGGGTTTCTGAT
>JAGFPH010011964.1:21342-32276 GCA_018207615.1 Philaenus spumarius | reverse complement strand
TGATTATTGTAATGACATTGAAAACATTTGCATCAGCTGTGCTTTGTATTGTTTAAAATGTACAAATTTCACTTTTTAATTTAATAAAAAGACGTAGAAAACGAATTTTCCCAGACTGGTGACCATTTCCAATCGATTTCTCGTGGCCAAAAGCCCCATATAAAATCAAAAATCCTTAGACGAAGATTCCAGATCCATTTAGCAGACAGACAATTATCTCTCGCTTTAGAAGATAAGATTTTAAAATGTTTTTAAAAAATATGTAATTGTTCAAGTAAAACAAAAATATCTTGACTAGGCACGCAGTTTTAGTACGTTTAACACCATTTTCAGAATCTACATAAAATTTCCAACAAGAATGACTTAAAAATAATATAGGTTTAGTAATGTGAAACACTAGAAATTAAGCCTATAGCTGAAAGTTAAAATGTGTAGTCATTGTTCAAAAATTAAGAAGATAAATAAAATAAATGATTTTTTTTTAAACGTGCTGTCCTATCCATGAATAATATAAATAGACTCGAACTAACAAATAAAATATAACCCACATATAAAATTAATTCGCCCTCAGCGAAGCGAATCTGATATTGTAATGAGACTTGATAGCTTGCAATCTTTTTACTTTTCACAAAATAAACACACCCACAAAGCATGGGGCGTGATGTTTTCGGAACTTCGCAAGAGTACGCCCAATGCTTTTTGGGTGTGTTTATTTTGTGAAAAGTAAAAAGATTGCAAGCTATCAAGTCTTATTACAATATCAGATTCGCTGAGGAAGAATTAATTTTATATGTGGGTTATTTTTTATTTGGAGTCTATGTTATTCGTGGATAGGAAAGCATGTTTAAATTTTTTAAAATAATGTAATGCAATGCAACCTTATGTTTGTTCCTCTTTTTAACACGTTCACTGCTAAGGACACACATGTGAGCTTGACACTGAACACTATGCAACCCCCGTATTTAGAGTATTTTCAATGCATGCGTGCTTCACACGCCAAACCCCCTCCCCCCCGCACCCCCCGTATTGGGAGTATTTTCATTGCAAAGAGAATTGCAGACTTCGTACGCCAATTCTAAGCCTATGTGCTATTGACGCACATGTGCGTCCGCTTTAAAATATTAGTGATTATTAAGTAGAAAGGTTCAAAAATAAAAAATCAAGTAATTTATACTCATGTAGACTATACATATAAAAAATAAAAGGTCAGCTCCTAGCATAGGAAGTACGAAATTTGGTTAGCAGTGAACGTGTTAAAAAATAAGAAAAACTTGCCAGCCTGAATAAGAAAAAATATAATATTTGAAAGCTCATTTAACAGGGAAATTTGTAGTTCGGCATCTTGTAAACTATACCATAAGAGACATTTTAACATTTATGTCCAGCCACCCTGTGTACTAGTAAACTTCCTAGTTTCCGTATACGTAAAGTAATCTAAACCATTTAGTTTAGTCAATGATGCATTAAGAATGTTTCGGATCAAAGTTTCATCTTTAGTGCTAGCTAAAAAAAACTACATAGCTCTTCTAGCTTGGACCTATGGGACAACTAGTAGGTCTAAGATTACTCTTAGTATAATATTGTTTACCATGAAAATATTTGTGTAACATACGTAAGCTTACGGGCACTGAAAAAGTAAAAGGCCTAACAGCTAAGACGTAGGCCTAAGTGGTTAAGAAACTTATCTTCGACGCTAGCTACTAGAAGTCGTTGTTTAATAATTGAGTGTCCATTAGAAAGACCTGCAGAGCGACTAAGCACATTACGAGGCTCCGATGCACCTGTGGCTTCCAGACGTCATTCCCAATTAGCTCTCGGAGCGCCTTAATAGCTTTTTAAACGTCTTTTCTCCCAGTTTAATACTATTACCTTTTGCTCTTCCATTTTCTCTCGTCTCTTACGACGCTAAGTACATTTGCCAATATTTCAAAACAGATGCGAAAGGACAGGTGCGAAGGGAGTATTTTGATCAGTCGACATAATTTACATAACTTATGTCCCACGCGTTGACGTTTGGTTGCTAATGGTAGACTATTATTATTTTATATAACAGCTGGACTAAAGTTTTGTTATTTTACTTTAGAAAAGTGGAATTTTATTTAAAACGTATTTGCAGTTATAAGTTACGACTTGAAATAACTCGATTGTGAACAATGTTCTAAAGTACTAAGTTTTAAAAATATGTCTAAGATTGCTCAAAGAAGTTGGAAGGTTAATTTTAATTTCGTTAATTTTCGGAAAAAATGTAACTCTTTGATAAATTATTTAATATAAAATTGACATTTCATATTTTTTTTTTATATTAATGACAATATTTTCTGTCATTTAAAATAAACAGCACTAAAATCTGCCTGGTAGATCTCCAGAAATAGGTATCAATAGGGTTTTAACATAAAATTTTAAAAAACTCAAAAAGTGCCTTTAACACCGATGAAATAAACGGTACCAGGAACTGGCACATACTTTCTCACAAATACATTTAAATTACTAAACAGATTCACTGTGACTTGTAGGGTGGTGTAGGAGAGTTTTTTTTATTAAAGTTGGAGATTAACTAATAAATATTATTATTATTATTATCTAGAGAGAAAACTATTCGATCCATTTCGAAAAAATTTGCACCAAACACGTCAATTAGGTCTTCATAGATGCACGTAAAATGGTTTTGAAATTTTTTTTAAAACAACCCGCTTTATGGCAAAAAAAAACCCCAAAAAACAGTTATTATTATTAGCTGAACGAGAATTTTTAGAAAGATGCGGGTTTTTGTATATGGTAGGGCACATTAAAGGCTACAAATAAGCCAAATTTTATCAAAATCGTTAGAGCCGTTTTTTTATAAAAAATAATAACTGATTTTTTGGGGTTTTTTTAGCCAAAAAGGGGGTTGTTTTTCAAAATTGTTCAAAACCCTTTTTCGTGCATCTATACAGGCGTACTGGACATGTCTGGTGCAAATTTGGTTGAAATCGATCAAATAGTTTTCTCTCTAGCTTTGTATACTTTTATTAAAGTAGGCGATTAACTAATAAATATTATTATTATTAGCTAGAGAGAAAACTATTCGATCGATTTCGAACAAATTTGCACCAAACACGTCAATTAGGTCTTTAAAGATGCACGGAAAAAGGTTTTGAACAATTTTGAAAAACAACCCCCTTTATGGCCAAAAAACCCCCCAAAATCAGTTATTATTTTTTTATAAAAATTTGGTTGAAATCGATCGAATAGTTTTCTCCCTAGCTTTGTATACATACAGACATACAGACATACAGACAGACATTTTGTAAAAACCACTTTTTTGGACTCAGGGGGTCCCAAAACGGATATTTCCACAAAAATCTCAACATCGATTTTTTTTGCGATCACTATACTTTCTCTATACTATAGTATAGTGAGAAAGTAAAAATTAACATTTCATAAAATGTTGATAATAATTACTATATTTAATTTCATTTAAATCAAACCGCACTAAAATTGGCCAGTTAGATCTCCAAAAATAGGTATCAATAGGAGAAATACAAACCGTGTAAGGGTATACTGAATTATTATATAAGTAAGATTTTTACTAAATTACTTGTGATTTTTAGAATATATAAAGTATGTGTTTTTACAAAATGACGATTTCTTTGGTCTACGGGGCATGCAAGTAGGAGCTAGCAGTTCAAATTTGTCCAGCAGGAGGATTGTTAATGATCGAATTCATTAACATATTTTGATAACAGCAATCTTTAGCGTAACCAGAGGAAAAATAGGGGCTGAAGATCAAATAAGATCATAGAAACAAACGTTTTAGTGGACAAAATCATAACAATAGTAAAAAGGGTTGCTCTTGTACAGCTTTGTAGCTAAATGGATCCACCGACTTGAACAGCTTTCACTTTTGGACCGTTCTATTTCAAATGACACCAGCTCGTCGAGTTAATATCTTAAAACTTAAGTTAACCCCAACAGAAATGGTAATTTTGTTGCACTTTTCATGGATTTGTAACTTAAGGCTCGGCTCTCCACATTCAAAACTACGATATTGGGTAGCAATTTCAATGTTAAATAACCAAAACATGCCTTCACTATTAGGCATATTTTTGTGCTGTTTTTGTTAAAAAGCGAAAGCTGTATTTTTTTTCTCTTAAAGTAAAATAGATTGTGGGTGTTGATTGCTAAGGATTTTTGCAATATATCTTTTTGCAACTGAGTAAAAAATGTATAAAGTTTACTATTTTTTACTATTTATATCATACGTTTGTGAAAACAATATAACGGTTTCTGAAAATGTATTCGGCAATCAACATCCGCGTATGACAGTACTTCAAAATGAAACCAAATTTTTAAATTTATTCCACGGATTAACGGAAAAAATGACTTGTTCTGTAGCATTGCTCTTATGGGAATCAGATTCAATATGGCGGGCAGAGAAGCGCCCCCTTAACAATAATATCTTCCTTTCATTGTTCAATTAATAATCGTCAAAGAATATTTTTTTGGAACATGAATTGAACTTTGGTCAGTTCAACTAGGAGAACCAATGGTCAGTTTTCAACTCCCCTCAAACTTCTTTATTATTTTAACCTTTTTTTTAAACAACTCTTAGTTTAGATATTTTAAAAAATTAAAAAAATTTTTTTGACAAAACACAATTAATACGAATTTGTTTTAGCATTAAGATTCAAATATTTGCGTATTGAATATTTCTTAAAATGTTGCAAAGGGGGGCCCTTACCACATACAAAAAAGTTTTTTAAAACACCCGTTTTGTCTGGGCTATATCTCGGAACCTATTAGCGATACCGCACTGGACTTTAAAATAAATTAAAATATGGACGTTTATATTTAAGTACGTGTGACATTCAAGTAGTTTAAAAATTTCGTTTAAGAGCCACAGTGTTTTGAAAAAGGGTTTTTTTTAGAGGCTGCAGTAGTTAATATGCGAATTTGACAAATATGTGCTTCCTACTGCTTAGGGCTCTGCTGCAATTGCACAAAATTTTATCTTAATTTTCAACCCAAACAAGTCCTTGCCTCTCACTGTAATTGGTGTGACAGCGAAGGTGCTGCTCCCTGTAACCTACCGGCGACTCGTAAATCACGGCCACCCATCCAAGGCCCAAGGAGCACTTAGCCAGAAGAGATGTTTCACTTTTTTATTCTTGAAATGTTTTACAAAACAAAAACAGGATCCATTCAGAAACATGTAAACTTAGTCAAAACACTTTTAGATTCAGTAAAGTGGCAGGTCTATATTTAGACGAGTAGCTAGCAAACGAGAAAATAGCGATATCAATCAAACTAGAAATATTCTGAGGGGCGCCTGAGGCTGGAAAGATTTTAATTTAGTTTGTCTGTTTTAAACGTGTGAGTAAATCAAAGTAAACAATTAGTCAAAATATGTTTTAAACAAATGATGATAATTGGTCTTAGATAGTGGACATAAATATAGCAAAATACTGTAACAGAAAATGGCCGATACCATTATGTCAGTCTACATTATTAAAGTCCTAAAGTCAGTATGGAATCACATTTTTTTTTAATAAAAAATAAATAGTTTTTAAAATAAGCTAAATTTCAAGAAGCTAAAAATACTGCTTGATTATGAGCAAACTAAAATTTGAAATTGCGTTAAAATATGTTCATTGAGACAAGGGTATACATTTAACATCCATACTAATATTAATAAACGGTATCAGTTAACTGACACAAACTTTCTCCCAACTTACTGTAGTCAAAATAATATTGTTTTTAATCATTTTATTTACTACTTTTTAGAACAAAAAAAAAAAATAATATTCTACCTACGTCAATCGTATAAAAAAATTATTGCCCCAGGCGGGATTCGATCGCGCTACCTATGAATTACTGGCCGTGCTCGCTACCGTGGTGCTACCCCGTGCGGCCGCTGCCGCGATGCTAGATTGACAACAAAAACTTGTTTATTTTTAAACATTTTCCCATAATTATAAAACGCCGAAGTTTTGATAAAAGCGGGTGGTGTCATTTTGTTTGGCATCTTAAGCACTATAAATACTGAAAATTTGATCAAAATCGTTAGAGCCGTTTTTGAGAAATTTGCATTTTAGTCGTTTTTTACGGGTTTTTAGGGGTAAATTACCCTTCAAAATTAAAAATTCCAAAAAATGAAAAAAAGGCCTGGAGATATTAGGGTTTAGTACCTACATACCAAATTTCATGAAAATCGGACCAATAGTGTCCTCTCTGGTCGTGTATTCATACAGACAGACTGACAGACAGACACCACTCTAAAAACACTTTTTTGGTTTCAGGGAGCACCAAAACAAAAAATTCCACTAAAAATATTTATATTTTAAAAAAATCGATAATCAGATTTTTGTGGAAATATCCGTTTTGGAACCCCCTGAGTCCAAAAAAGTGGTTTTTACAAAATGTCTGTCTGTATGTATACAAAGCTAGAGCGAAAACTATTCGATCGATTTCAAACAAATTTGCACCAGACATGTCAAGTAGGCCTGTATAGATGCACGAAAAACGGGTTTGAAATTTTTTTTAAAACAACCCTCATTTTCACAAAAAAAACCCCTAAAAAAATCTGTTATTTTTTATAAAAATACGGCTATAACGATTTTGATAAAATTTGGCTTATTTGTAGCCTTTAATGTACAATACCATATGCAAAAATCCGCATCTTTCTAGAAATTCTCGTTTAGCTAAAAATAATAATAATAATAACTGATTTTTGGGTGCTTTTTGGCCATAAAGGCGGTTGTTTTTCAAAATTTACCGAAACCTCTTTTCGTCCATCTATACAGCCCTAATTGACGTTTTTGGTGCAAATTTGTTCGAAATCGATCGAATAGTTTTCTCTCTAGATAATAATAATAATATTTATTAGTTAATCTCCTACTTCAATAAATCACCACTCCTACCCCACCTACAATTATGAAGTCACAGTAGTGAATCTGTTTAATAATTTAAATATGTTTGTGAGAAAGTATGTGCCAGTTCCTTATATACGGAACCCTAAAAACATTTAAGCAGATTTCATGACTAACCAATATTATATTAATTACGTCACAACTCAACACACCATAATATATACTTTGGTGAATGGAGACCAGTAAACTGAAGGGACGGCTGGCATTCACCTTACAGTATAGGCCTATGAATAGGCGACATTTCCACAAAATTTTGGTTTCGCAACAGTTTTTCTGTTAAGTATGAGTACTTCAAACATCTCTAATTTAAAAAAATGTAGTCCCTTAAAAAAGTCTAGTTAGTCTGGGAGGTTAGAAAATTTCTGAAAATCTTGAAAACTACAAATTACAAAATGCAAAAAAGATAGTTTTGACAAAAAGATCAAAACAGAACCATAAAATATTTATATTGAAGCACCGGTACCATACTTGTGCTTAAATATGTGTAATATTTGGTTTGTTTAAACCCGAAATCCTATACCAACACAGTAAACACAACAATATTGTATGTACATTTGCTGTTATTATCTTAACTATTATCCTCCATCCGATTATTTTGACAGTTACACCATCCGATAGGGAATTAAAAGGGCTACAAAAGAAGGTGTTTTGACATTTTTTGGTAAAATGTACGGGTTTTGGGTAATTTAGGTTTGAAATTTTCAAATAGCTGCCATTTTGAAATACATGATTGAATATAATCGCTTATTTTTCTTAAAATAGATCATTTATAGGTTAAACTTTATACCAAGTTTGAACTCAATCGGTCAAACATTTCTCTTGATATGATTTCTTTTGTAAAAAAAAACAAATGTCAAATATTTAGAAAACGAAGCTTTTCCGGATCGCGGTTCATCCTGTATATTGTCAATATTATAAACAATTTAAAAATAAATATTAACTGTAATTTATGACAAGATAATTTGATTATAAACTAACCTAATGTACCTAACAGGACTGTTTCAGACAGTAAATAGGGAGCGATGATGCTTTAGTTGTCTAAGAGCCGGCTTCATACGCTAGGGTATGTTGTTCGAATCCAATCATTGTCGTTGGATTTTTCTGCGAGTTATTATATTCAAGTGTTCATTAAGATTCGAAAACTCTGAAATGTTTTACAGTTAATCCGTCAGTGGAATTACATATGCATATCCAGACACAGTAAGTCGTAAGAGAAGGGAACGGCTTGGCGCAATCAGCTGGCACGCCGTCTAGCTTGCTACCATTGGAACTGCCAATACAGGTCTAGTTGCTGATGTTCAGTAGAAGTCACACCCCATCTTCATTAGATTTACATTAACAAGTTCACGAGACATGGCCAGATATGCTACATATAGCGGTTGCATGTAGAAAGCAATTGAAAACTTTCATGCTAATAGGTTTTACACAGAAACGTAATGCACGTACTATACTCTTTTTACTTTCTCACTATACTACAGTATAGAGAAAGTATAGTGATCGCAAAAAAATCGATGTTGAGATTTTTGTGGAAATAACAATTTTCCTTGAAACTGGCGATTTTTTATGAAGCAATACAAAATAATCGAAATTTAAATACAAAACGTAATATGATAATGGTTTTTAATAATTTTTGACAATAATTTAACTGACTTTTTGGTATTAGGCACCTAGTACTTGTTTGCATTGAGTGCAGCCAAGAGACACTAATTAGGGTTGGCCGGGCGACAGACGCTAACATTTTCTTGGTTCAGAGTTACGCTGTCCACAACTATAGTCTGTGGATTGCCAATATTAAAAGTTATACAACCAGACAGGATCATGCGAACAATATAAAATAAACTAATTATTTTAAAAGTCCACAAAGCTGTGTGATTAATTCTCCTCCTAATTTCTTAACCGTGGAACCGACAGCTTTAACGAAAATAGATTTTTTGGCGTGTGCAAGCATTTATTCAAAAATTCCCCAAACATAGTAAATGAACCCCAATCCAAAAGTGTTCCGTAGCTTTTTTGTAGAAAAAGATTCAAACAATTCATATATGCCAGTAAATAAATTAAAGATGTAAAACTTACAAAGTTATTAGCTCAAGAAACCAAAAATGTTCAGATACGAAAAATAAAAGTTCAACTTTAGGTCTATATAAAAAGTAGTAAACATTTTTTGTAATTTTTCCATAAATATAAAAAAATTTCGTAATTTAGTTCTAAATAGAACTGTATAAAAACTTTTAATATTTTCAAATTTCTTATTTTGAAAACAAGAGTTTTTATGTTCCTACAACAAGAGTGTTATCAAAAGTATGCCAAATTTGAAACGTAATTTACTAATATTTATGCTTTGCCCAAAAATGAAATATTATTATAACAAATTGTAGAGAATAAATGAAGGAATTGATACTTGTAAATTATCTTTTTATAAAAGTGTTCGACTTAGAATTATTTGAATAACAAAAGTGAGAACAAATATAAAAACCTCCCATCCATACAAGCTATACGAGAAGCGAGCGAAAACTCCTATGTCTACCCATGTTATAAAAGTCCGTTAGGGTTCAAATTCAAACGTAGGATGAGAACGTAATAACAGTCACTTTCCCACGGCCCTACACAACAAACTGTTCAAACAAAACATATTTGGTTTACAGGGAAAGTTAGCTTGAAGCATTATCTTTACAAAGATACCAAAATATCTAAAAATAGATTGTGGTCACACAGATATCACGTGTAATAAGTAAGGCTGTTTATTGGTTGGAAAACTGACCAATTGCAAGGGTCTACAAAACGCCCCACAACTTTGAAACTATTTGTTCGATTTTTCATTGGATGGTAGTATTAGATAGGGGAAATTGTGACGAATCAAACGATATATTATACAGGGTGATTTTTTTAAATGGGCCATCATTGGCATCTCAGAAACTATAAAAGTTACAACAATCTTTAAACGGGCGACCTGCCCTACTTTTTCCCTTAAATTAAAAATACAATATTAACATTTTCAAAAACTCCGCCATTTTTCCAATATGGCGGCCAACTTCATTTTTTCAAATGGAAACCCCCGTTTTTTATGTTGAATTTCGATTAAAGATACAAATTTAAGACATTTTGATTCTTTTGTATTTTTTCCTAAACCCAACCGTTTATGAGCTACAGCCTCTCAAAAATTTTCTATTTTATGTGATTTTTTTAATTGGGCCACCATTAGGATCTCAGAAAGTATTAATTTTACAGCAAACTTTAAATGGGGGACCTTTCCTTGTTTTATGAGAAATTAAAAAACATGTAGTTAAAATATTTCTAAATGGCCGTCATTTTCCAATATGGTGGTCAACTTTGAAATTTCTTATGGGAACCCCTAACTTTTATGACGGATTTGGGTTTTACATGCAATTGTAAGACTTTTTATTCCTGGTTTTTTTTTTTATAAACTTAACCGTTTAGCCGCTAGGAGCGCTGAAAGTTTCAAAAACTCTTATTTCAACAATTATTAAAGAGGCATGTTTTACCATTTGAAAACAATAAAATTTAACTCAAAGGATAATATTTTGTACAATGGAAAGTTAAAAAAGCTAATGTAATTTCACAAATACTTAATTTTATTTTAAAAAATTTACTTAAATTGCTGTTAAAAAAATCACCTCTCCTACCCCACCCTACAAGTCACAGTGAATCTGTTAAATAATTTAAATAAATGTTCGTGAGAAAGTATGTACCAGTTAATGGTACCATTTATTTAACAGTAATTTAAGTAGGTTTTTCATATAAAATAAAGTATTTGTGAAATTGACACAGCTTTTTAACATTCCACTGTACAAAATATTGTACTTTGGGTTAAATTTTATTGTTTGCAAATGGTAAAACTTGCCTCTTTAATAATTGTTGAAATAAGAGTTTCTGAAACTTTCAGCGCTCCTAGCGGTTAAACAATTAAGTTTATAAAAAAAACACCATTTATAAAAACGTCCTAAAATTGCATGTACAATCCAAATCCTTTATAAAAAATAGCGGTTTCTATTAGAAATTTCAAAGTTG
>JAGFPH010011964.1:0-20942 GCA_018207615.1 Philaenus spumarius | reverse complement strand
TATATTTGAAAACATATTTGAAACGCATTACAAAAAATTAATGAGAAGGATGAGCTTGCTTCTTTTTACATAGTTCCTCAATGTTCGGCTCAAGTTTCGTTTAGTACAACCTTAATCGTCCTCAACATTAAGCTTGTTTCGGTACTTACTTTTTAAATATGTTAAGCTCGAAAACCCTCTTTCACAAAGGTATGTAGTCAAAAGAGACGGTTTCATGGAGTTTTTGGATAATATTTCTAAACAAACCACGCATTGTGGAGAAGGCTCGTCTGAAGTTCCTGTCCAAGTAAAACCAAATTTTAAGTACGATTCGTCATACTTCCTTTTTTTATTTACCACTTTTTCAGGGTTTTTATTTTTACATTCGGATTGAAAATTACAATCAGGCCTACTTACGATTTTAGACGTTGATGGCCCAGCATCTTGGTCAAGATCTTCATGAGATACTTTCCGTTTGAACCACTTATCCATTCTTAATGTTTACACTGATATTCCCACTTAAATCCGATAACAAAAGTCTTAAACTGTTTGAGCAGATTTGAGGTTATAATAACAACGGAAACGAACGACTGATAAACAACACAGGCCAACAGGCAACGCTGCACTGACACTGATATGAGTCAAGGACACAAACTCTCGCTCATCCCTTGTAGACCAGGAGATAAGAATTTGTTTTCACAGAATCATATGGGCCGATCGTAAAGGTTTTGTCTGCAATGGCGCGCGGAACAGACTATAAAATAGAAAACTTTCACGGAAGAAAACAAATAGCCTCCTAACACTAAAACAGTTTTACATTATATCAATCGAAAATAAAAATTCTAATATTTAATTTAATATACGGGAATTCATACAATTGTAATGCTTTGTTACAGATATTTTAGTTCCTAAATCAGTCTACAAAACTGTTGAACTGGCTCGTTTATTGGGCACCTAACCTTAAACGGCACCGCGTACCCCCTGATAATTTTTGCGTACCCCCAAGGGGTACGCGTACCACAGTTTGAGAACCCCTGCTGTATAGTTTAGAGGGAAGAAAGATGAGTTATTTCGTTGAGTTTTAGGATGAAATCCGGTGAATATTCGGGCGGCAAGTGTGTTGTAGAAAAGTAATAAACTTCTACGGTGATTACGTATGTAAATATACGTTTTAGAAAGAAATTTAGATAAAAAAATTAAAGTTTGAAACATTACCTTTCCAATGGTTTTTGTTTTTTTTTTATATTGGAAGATTTTTAGTGGGTCAAATATTCAATACAATCACTTGTTACAAATGTGTTGGAGTGACGGTACATTGTGTAGGGTTAAATCTCAAAGAAAATCAGTGATCTCAACAAATCAAACAAGTAATTTAGTGATAGAGATATCCAGGAAACCTCCTCTGAACATTCTTCATCTCAATATAGATCTTCTAAGGAGACCAAATGACCTTGTCATATTCTAATCTAGCTAATCAAAACAAAAACAAAATTTCTGCTCTTTTAAATCAAAACGTATTCTTTTAATGAAACCTAAATAATCCCTTTAGGATCGGCCTATTCAAGGGCAGAGAGATTTTAAAGTTTCCACTTACTTCCATAATCTAATCACTAAACAAATTTATTCTCCCCTTGCACTAAGGGTTGCAGTTGTAAAAACAGTTTCAGTTAAAAAAAGATTTTGATAATATTTGGAAGGATTATAATAATTTGTAGGAGCTTGATTTTGTGTCTATATATAAGGGACGAATGAATTGTTTGTTCTGTGATCTCATTTTGGGTACTAGTAAAAGCTGGTTAGTAAAAATGCTTCGTGTAAAAGTTTTAGATAATATTTAGAAGGTTTATAAAAATGTTGAATGGATTGATATGGTTCCTACTGAGAGAGTTAAAATTTTTAAACTTTCAACCCCTGTTTTTTGCGCCCTTTGTGCTAAGGGTTGCGTTATCAAAACACGAACTCCATTAACGAATTCGACTGATACTTTCCATCTCTACATTTTAAGTATCAGTCTGAAAGTAGGGCCTAATTTGTTTAAAATTATAGGAATTATCGTGACCATATAAAAACAGTTCAAGGATTTAAAAAAAATTTGTTGAAATTTTTGAAGAAGTAGTTCCATGGTGACGACAGCAATAGCTCCCGAGTATAATGGTAAAAATGATCAACCGTAGGCGTGTAAAATTTATTCTTGGTTTTAGGTTGAAGTTTCTAAGTTATGCATTTCTACTTGCATTGAAACAATCATTTCGGGTTTTTTCAGTCCATTTTCGTAAAATTTTTACACTTTCCCAACAAAACTGTTGTTTTATCTTTACAATTTATGCCACTACGGTATACCAATGGGTATACTGAGAGCGGAATATCTAGAGGCGTGGCCTACGTCACTGGAGGGGGAGGGATAAACAGCGCGCAGCGTGCTACTAGCCTTGCCACAAACATCGTACTACCACTAACTCACTTTGGTAGTGGTATGACAGCTAGTAAACAGTAGTATTGTCTTTTTTAATGTAAAACCCCATTAGATTTTTCTTTGTTGGAACTTTTTTTTAAATAGAAGTTAACTTTTTTGATGAGAAATGTATTACTTTACTGAGTTTACTCAGCGACACCTACGTGACAAATGTTTTCATGTCAGGTTAATACAAGGCTGCGTATGTGCAGGAGTGCCCCCTTCCCCAGCCCACCCTGTAAACTGTTCAACGGTTGCCACAGCTCAAGATATTCCGTACTCGGTGTACAAATAAGCAAGCGTCCATCTTGAAGGTGACGGAGATGACTCGCGAGGTTGACCTCCAAGAAGAACTTTTGAAGTTCGAAGCAAATGCATTTGCTGAGACATTTCTTAACTCGAATAGTTTTAAGAAATACATTTTGAGTAAAAACTGATTAATATGAAGCACGGGCTGAAATAGAGCGAAGTCATCCGTCTAATTGTTTGGACGATGCGTTGACGTCCCAAGATCACGGGCTAAGTGCAAACACTTTAGAAATGTGGGAAGCGCACGCTACGCAAATATTTTTACTCTTACTAATAGAGAGTCTCGAGCGGCGAACATAAATACATTTAGGGCGGCAAACGAAATGTAAAAAAAGTTTACTTAACACATAATGTACACAGTTTTCTGTGTTGACACTGCTCTAAAGAAAAAAAAAGAGAAAAGAAAACATTTTTAGAAAAAGACTGGAACAAGGGGATGCAGACGGGAAGGGAGAAGAAAAGAAGTTTTGAGAAGAGATTTAAATGGTCGTCTCGTGCTAAGAGAGGGAGAGTGTAGGGGAGGGGGTGGTAAAGATTAACAGAGCACTTAGCTGAGGGTATTCCTCCCCTACGCGTCACGACACATGAAAAATGGACCCTGTCACCCTTTCTTCTTCCCTGGTCCTCATCATACCCCCTTAATGCATTTCGTACATTTGGTTTGTGCAAATTGTTTACGTTAACATGTAATAAGCGCTCAGATTTATTATTCGCTGATTTGGAGAAAAGTAAAATAAAATAGAATCTGGATTAGAGTTTTTTATTCTGTCAAATACACTTTTATTTTGAATACGTAGTACAATATCCGGTAGTCGAATTAATTGCAATCGTACATAGCTAGGTGTGCTTGGAGGTTAGTTTATTGTTGTTAATTTTTCTAAAAAGAGTTTAATTAAAATCTGTAGAAGAATGACTTGGGGAATATTCTTTTTGAATACATATTTAAATATTAGGCGATCAGAAAATTTTTAAAGGCTGAATATAAAAAAGGATAACAAAATTGAAAAACGAAAAATTCGTGATTTAATTTGAAAGATTTAAAACGAGATCCTGTTTTAATATTTTGTTATCTTTTTTGCATGGATAAAGAAAGTTTTCAGTTGCAGCTTCTATACTGAGGATTTGATATTTTATTAGGTAAAATGAAACTAAGGCGGGCAGGTAAACAGTTCTAAATGCGACATATTGAATTGAAATTTCCTCCCAAAATAAAAATGTATGCATTTGGTTTCTAATTACCAGTTCTACTGAAATCTCTTTCATTGCCCATCACCAAAGATACGGTCTACTGTTCAATAACTAGATTTGAACCTACAACAACAGTGCAAAGCTATTCCTACTCCCATTTAATTGAAACCAGGTGTGTGTGATGTTCATTTCAGTTATTTATTGCAAGAACCTATAACATCTGATATCTTAGAACTCACCCAATTCTGAGAGTTCCCAATTTAATTCTTGAACGCACTAAAATAATCCCTTTTTATTTTTTTTTTTTATTTTTGCACGAAATTTTGAAAGTATATTTATTGTAAGTAAACTTTTTATTCAATAAGTTTGCTAAATATTACAAAATCAGCGAACAATTGACATAACCGAGTGTTTGTAACTAAGTTATAGTCTAGGACATGGTGTAAAGAAGTTCGCACAAGCTTACAACACTGTAATGGCGATAACAAGTAGGCCTACTGTATAGTCGAGAGACAATTCAAGTGTAATTCACGTGTCCTACTTCGCGTGCTATTGCAGTTCTGCACATTGTGTTTGTAGCGATGGTAACATTGGTAACTACATAACACCAAAGTTGTTTACAGTTCTCTAAGTGTGTATCTTGGCCTGAGTTTATAAAAGTTGTTTTCCACTTACATTGCTACGTTTAAATTGCGTTTTAATCATCATGTATTTTAAGTTCATAATTGTGTATAAGAGAAACATTTTATATCGTTGGACAAATTAGGATTAAAATACAATCCTATATTAAAGACCACTAAAGAATACCGTTGCGTGGCGGCCAATAGGATGGGCGCGCAGCGTTGCCATATCTACTAGTCTCGAACACTCCTGGTATTTACAGCTCGAGGCTTGAGCGCACAGTTTAAAGAATTATAAATGCGTTGAGTCAGCCGCAGTCAGTTAGAAGCGTGGGAAGAACGTGACAACGTCGCACTACGGCGATTGGAGCGTTCAAGGTCTCGGTGTACACAAGCCCGTCCCTCAACGGTATTCTTTCGTGGTATTTAATGTAATCTAGTATGATCTTGTATGATTTAGTGATTTATGAGTTTTTGTCTAAAAAAAGAAAGCTGAAATTAGTTTATGAATGAATGAATATATTTTGATAAATAGATTTTTACAATATTAAATTTTACTTATGCTTATCAAATAATTTTGATAGTTTTTACTGTCACTAAATACATTTTCTGTGCAGCAAACAACAACTCGATCAGAACTTATTCTCCTATATCCATTAATCTCACGAAAAACTTTTAACTTCACAGAACAACTATTTGCAATTATGTGTTAAAATCTACGCTACTGAAGTATTTTGTTTTCTTAAATATTTTGTTTTGTAAACAATATTATAAAGAGTAATAGCATGAACAGTCTCATACAGCTTTCAGGATTTTTACAAATATTTCATTGAACTATGAAATTAAAATGTTTATAACAATTATGACAAAACTGTAAATAAAAACTGTAATTATTTATCAATATTATTTAAATACATTTGCTTTTATGCAAAACGAAAAACATGATTTTAGTTGATTTCTTGAAAACAAGAAACTTGTTACAAGATTTTTGTTTTTATCATACATTGAAATTTTCTAAAAATATTTAATTGTATTCATATATTATATTACAAGTAAGCCTCCGTGAAAAATCACAGGCAGTTTTATTAGATTCACATCAGAAATACATAATTTACAAAAGTACTATTTAAAATCAACAGACTTTATCTAGGCCTACCTAACTATGCTGACGGAGATTTTTAACTCGGTAAATGTGTACAATTATAAGGATTATAAAACTGTAGGCCTATTTGTAAAAACCTTTTATTTATGTTCATTGTTATATATTTAAATAAAGACACAAATATTATATTTTAATTGCTTTCTAACTTCATATTGATAGATCAAATCATTTTGACGTTATTAATATTATAATAAAGAAATTCATAATCTAATATATGTTTATATGTTATTCGAAGATGTACGAATGTTTCCGAAGCTAAACGAATTAGTATATCTTCTTTAAACTTGTTTAAATGAATATATTTTAACTAGCTGACCCGTGCGAAGCATTCGCATTCTAACTTACTTAAATCCCACTTAATTAAAGTACACACCGTATATTTAGTATCGTATAGTGCGTATACTATACGATACAACTGTTACTTTCGGATTCTTTATTTCTTTTTTTTTTCTTTTTTCGTATAAATGTATTTTGAATATTTTTCCGGTGTAGCGGTTAAGGAAAGCTTTAAAATGATGCCTCATTCATGTAATTTGATGATGTATTATAGAAGTTATGGCGTACCGACAAAAAAATGGTCTTGAGAAATAATATATGTGATAATAAAAGTAGGTATTTATATTCATTTTATAACCTCAAAGCAAATCTTATAACTTATTATAACCTGCATTAGTTCTTTAACCCATATTTGAAGAAAATATACTTCAAAAGACTTATATTGATTGAAGTTATAAACATCACCCCCAAAGTATAATCTAAGATAGCTAGCTGTGTTTAAGATCAACAGATGATGGGTGAAATCAGCTGTGTTACTCACGTACGGACATACACTCGTTTTTATAGGAGTTGATTAAGGGCCTAATGCGATCTTGTAGATAGTAATATTACACACGATATTCTAGCTACTGTATCGTTGTATACTTGTGGATTTATACAACAATATTCGATTATTTACTGGAGTGGTGTTGAACACCCTTAAATACAAATCGAATTAATTAGTGTAGACTGACTAATGGCGGTATTGAACTGTATGCGTGTAATTTTCATTCGTGTAAAATTCTACTTAACAAGTTTTTAGTGTTAAAGATCAAACAAAAAATAGTAAATAATCTATTCTCTGTAGTTAAAGTATGTACTATTGAGCTTACGTGAACATGTACGGTATACAACAACCCATGCAAACTTTGGGAAGTGGAAAGATAGTTGTCTACTTTCTAGACCGGGCAGTTGTTTTGTCTCAAACACGCAACACTTTTATTTTTCCAATTAGGTATCTGTGTAGAAACTCATTTACGTGTACCTTTTAGATAACTTCCTATGATATGCATTATCTATCATGTAGGCATTTATTTACAAATATTGTTTGCTTCCCATGTCTTATTAATAATAGTGCCATGCTTGGTAATAATCAATAGTTCATAGTACAGATGACGCTGGATGTGAAAAACGCCTTTGATTCTGTCAGGTGGATTGCTATTGTGGGCGCTGGAACATTAATTTAAGATCCCAGGTTACCTCATGAGAATGGTTAAAGGCTACTTCTGCGACAGGGAAATCCAATATGAGACTGCGACTGGAAATAGTAAGAGACAAATCACCGCCGGAGTAGCGCAGGGATACATTATAGGACCAGACTTTTGGAATGTTCTGTACGACATCCTGTTGCGGATTGAGATGCCAGCGGGCACCTTCCTCGTCACTTACGCAGATGACGCGTTAATTGTAATTGAGGCCCCCTTACGCAGATGATGCGGTAATGGTAATTGAGGCCCGCAGCACAGAACTAGCCCAGTTAAAAATCATCCAAGTGATGAGGAGAGTCAGCAAGTGGATGAGTGACCGTGCAATGCAGTTGGCACTTGCTAAGACGGAGATACTTATTCTAACAAGAAAAAGAATACCAACAATAGTGGCCATGTAAGAAACGAGACCATCACCACCAAATGTGCGATAAAATATCTTGGAATTACTCTGGATTCAAAGCTATCATATCATATTGACAACACATCAGGAAAGTGGCTAAAAAGGCATCAATCACTGTAGCTAACCTGAGCAGATCGGTGGCCAATATCAGAGGACCCAGACAAAGCAAAAGGAGATTGCTGATGGAGACAGCTCCATCATGCTGTATGGAGCAGAAATATGGGCGGACGCTGTCCTTAAAAAGAAATACAAACTTAGCTTATTATCCGTCCAGAGAAGAGGCGCAATAACTATAATATATTCTTACCATATCGTGTCTGAAGTAGCGGTCTTAGCCATCGTAGGTGTGATCCCTATAGATTTGCTAGCTATGGAAAAGAAAAGGATGTAAGTCAGAGAATCACACGTTAAAAGGAGTACAGCGGCCCTAACCGAAAGAATACAGACTCTGAATAGCTGGCAAAAAGATGGAATGAAGAGACGGTGGACATACCGTCTCATTCCCGATATTAAAAGCTGGACAGAGAGAAAGCTTGGTGACCTACACTTCTACATCATTCAACTGCTAACAGGGCATGGTTGTTTTAGAAGCTTCCTCTTTAAAATTTGAAAAGTTACATCGCCAAGCTGGCAAAATGTGTGAAGTACTAAGAGATGATGCAGATGGGATATGGAGAGGCAAAGGCTGTTCTCCGTCACGAAGGTGGTGACAGCGACCAACAAAGGCAAGGTGTTGCTAGCGAATGATGAAAACTGGAACGGGATCTGACAATTTGTAAGAGCTGTTTTAGTCAGCAAGAAAGAAGAAAATGGCTTTTATTAATATTAACAAGAAAGAATATAAATAGAGAGAAGAAATGACAAGAAGAGCTCTGGATTGAAGTAGTGCGCAAGCGATTCCAGACCAGGAACTCTGAAGGAGGTGGTTTTATTTAGTATGAGTCTGAATCGTGACCCAGGGATGCGTCTTTGGGTAAGATAAGGATTTCATGCAGGATGACCCACTTCTCTAAAAAAAATCAGTAGTGTCAACATAATATTATAATTAAACGTTAATGCCTTCGTAGTAATAATTTAGAATGAAACATTTTCTCTATTTGTTCTACTTTTACGGATTATTTGCTGCAGATGTGGGTCGTATCAAAATCTGAATATCTGTTCTCAAGATTTACCCCAAAGGATAGACTGATGTCTAAGAGTGGCTGCATTTTACTATATATATGATCATACAAGTGGTTTTGTACCTAACGGACAAAAGATGTATTTTTCATTGTTGTTGTCCTCTTTATGGACCCTGTACCTTATGTACTACAACATATGAAAGTAGGCCTAGACTTATTCATTGTAAGTTTTAACCTCTCTTTGTATACAGATTTTTTTCTACAATACTCTTTTATTTCAGTTTCATCACTATCAAAGGTATTATAACGTACACCAAGTGGTGTAAGCACTCACATTTCTTCATTTTTTTTTTTATAAAGACATTAATATACTCAAATCATAGGAAATATGTGAGTACTCTGAGGAAATGAAAGGGTTGCCAAACTGGAAGTGGCCTAATTTATCACAGCCAGCGGGGAATGCAATGAAACTCGTCCGATTTTATAAAATAAAGCAAGGGTTGGATATGACTGATGATCTTTACCAGTTAAGGACCACTTTGCCGTGGGAATCCTGCCAACCTGCGCTCCCGGCGTGATATGCAAACATCGACCTACATCACTCTAAATATCTCGCTAAAATGTACAGTACAATGTATTTTAACGAATTCAAATACATTTTCAACTTTGCTGGTTAACTCAAATGATTGGGGTGAAATGGAAAATATTGTCAGATTTAATTACCTTGATTTATATAAAAACGAAAGCTTAAGTATATCAGAATATACTCGCAAATAAATCAGACGTAAATCTACAAAATACACTTTTCCATTCGGCACTTATTTTTTGGGGGACTACTGCTCACAGTACAATATTTGGAACTTAATCAATAGTCTACTATTTAGGCCAGTCGGTAGGGGTAATTTTAGATCAAAAGTTCCAGTAATTTACAATACGGCAGATTTTTTTTATAAGTACATTAAAGTATGTAGATTAACATAAAACAAAGATTACCAGTCCATCGATTTCCCAAAGTCGAAAAATAAAATTGAAAATCATTTTTTCCCCCCGATTAACCTTAATATTTCGAGCTGGGATGAAGATAAATAAAAAATAAAAAATACCACCATGTAGAGGAAGTATTTTTCAATAAAAAAAGTCATATGTATTTCTTTCCTCCGAGCAATGGTTTGTCTGCAAAAAATTCCATAATGCAGATATGTATTTTGCAGCAGGGGAAATCACTAAAAGTTGAAATCTTATTCATATATGAAGCGTTGGCGCTCATTCTAAATAGGCTGAATTTTAAATATATCGAATTGAAATTTGGCATAGGAGTTAAAATATATATTTTAAACATTCATGCTGAGTCTCAGCTTGTTATCTTGAAAATGACCCGATCTAGAGCCACTTGACTTATCAATGGGTTTCTTGATTTTAGGAGTTGTGACCCACGAACTAATTTTAATCGGCTCCAGTTTAGAGAATTTTCAAAATATCAACCTTAAAGTTTTTTTACAATTTAAACATATAGATTCAAACAAGATCAAGGAGTATAAATCTTTTTTGTTATTTACTTTTAAAAATACGAGTAACTTAAAAAAGTATAATTTTAGACCTTTTTAGATTTTTCATCATAACGCTTGAGTTAATCGGCTGCAGATTAGTCAATTTTTTTAAATATAGTTTTTAAAATAAGTATAGCAAAAAACAATTGTATTTGTAACTCTGTACCAATTTTTAAATCGATATGTTCAAAAATGTATAAAATGCAGTCGTTGAATCCAAAAGTGTTATAGTTAAAACGAGATAGGTAAAACAAAAGACTATTTTCAAGCGCCTCGTTTTTAAAAATAACATGAAAAAAATCGTTCATACTTACTAAGAATATTTATACTGGTGTATTCAACTTGTAAAACAAATTTGATGTTGATATTCAAAAAATTGAAGAAACTGGAATAGATTGAAATTCGTTCGTGGGTCCGGTACTCCAAAAATCGAGAAACCCATTGATAAGTCAAGTGGCTCTAGATAGGATCATTTTCAAGATAAATGGTTTACTTTTTATGTGTATCATGTAAGCAATAAATGTACAAAATTTCAGCTCTCTAGTTTTAAGGAATGTATGAATATTAATAATTATTGTTTTAGGGGTTTTAACACATTTTCACTCCTAGCAGCAAGTAACAAAATGTAAAACTCATTTATGTTTCATATGTGATTTGCAAAAAATATATGTACACAATTTCAGCTTTAAGGGAAGTAAACAAACAACATATATTGTTTTAGGGGATGTTTCAACCCTTAAAGTCCAAATATTTTAAATTCCTATCTTAGTGCGCCTCTAGCACCTATGAGCAATATGTGTACCAAATTTCACGTTCCTTGGCGTGAAACTCAGTTTGAATTGATGTATTAAAACAAATGGTAAGATCAGCAGAAAAATTCGGTCTGGAAGTGAATCAGCAAAAAACAAAGTTAATGGTCCCCAAATGTACAAAGAAGGAGCAGAAAACCTTGGCTACCATTACTTGGAAAAGGTTGGGGAGTTTACCTGTCCAGGTTCATTCACTGTTAACAACTGATAATGGTATAACTGTAGACATAAATAGACGAATCACAACGGGAAATATTTGTTATGCGCTAAGGACTCAATATTCAAAAGCAGAACTGTAGGAAGAAAAGTCAAACTGGTTCTGTAACATACAATATTAAGACTAATAATAATGTATGGAATCGAATCATAGGTCCTCACCAAAGCCAACGAGAAGAGGTTAAATATTTGAGAAAGAAAATTTTTGAGTAGGAAATTTGGACCAAAAGAGAAGGCAATATATCGGCAGTTGAAGAAGATAAGCGTTTATTAAATGCTAGTTCTTCCTTTGTTAGTTGTATTTGCCTCACGTCATCTGCAACAAACACATACGGAAAAGAGTCCTTAGTCTACTAAGAGATTGAAGACTGGTTTGTTCAAGTAACTCACCAAACTTGGAATGAAACAACTCAGAAATTTGGCCGTTTATACATGTGTCGACCATTATGAACTGTTTACTAGCATCTACAACCGCCACCAACACAATGCTGTATGTAGAAGCCCTTGCAGTTGAAATATAATGATCCTGAGTTGACGGGTTTCTTTATGGCAATATGTTTGCAATCCATTGCGCCTACGCTGTTCCAAAAGTTATGCACGTTTCCAGACTGTAAGGCAATTTCAGTCCATTTTTCAAAGGTGGAAGGGAACTGGTCAAAAATTATATTTTCATTCCATATTACAAAGACTAATACTTTTTACTATATTTATAACGGGGGTTCTCTCTTTCCAGGCTACAATACTTGACGGTTCAACAGAAGATGATCAAGGTTTACGAGATCAAGAGGTAATGTTTCTTCGGCTTCAGGAAAGCAACCGACAGCTAACGCTTCCGCCACCTCTTCACAGGATTTGATAACCAGCAACAAAATAAAAAACAAAAGGTTGCTATATGCTAAACAAAATGAACAACTCAGCTTGACCTGCAAATGTCTGTCTCAGTCTAAGTCGGAAACAAACTTATAATGAATACCTGGAATAAGCAAAGGTTTGGGCTAGAAAATTAAAGGATAAGGAACCAAGGCAGCGCATATTTGCTGGAAAAGTGATGTGTTGTTGGAAGGTCAACTTGTATTGGTATATGGGCTCTGTAGCCATAAATGCGTACAATCCTTTGTCAATGAATTCCACGTCTGGTTCTTTACATTAAAATAGACACCCTACTCCCCAACCACCTCACACACAACTTGTAGTGCAGTCATTGAAGCGTTATTGCTCCGAATTTTTTTACTGTGAACCGATTTGCATGAAATTTTGGAATTAGGCTCATCTTACCCTTAACTTCAAAAGTGAAAATGATCTGAACTCCGCACATACCCTGGGGGTGGTTGCCACCCCTTCTCGGTGGTGTACATTTGTTTTCAAAATAACCTCAGATATCGATAGAAGGCCTAATTTCAAGCAAAAAATCCCCGATAAAGTTTTTCAAAAAACCCAATACTTTTCAAGTTATTGGCAATTGAAAATTCAGAATGTTTTCACGTTTTTCATCGTTTTTTTTGCAAATATCTCCAAAAATATGCATTTTAACGAAAATTGTATGATGAACAAAATTGTAGGTAAAAAACCGAACAAATTGTTTTTTTATAAAGTGTTCTAAGTGCAATATTAAGCGAGATATTAAAGATCAAAGCCGTTTTTTATTTTGTCTGAAATTTAATCGATGTGTCCAATGCGGCGAACAGATACATTTTATGCATTCTAATGAAATACGGTTTTGTAGTGCTTGAAATAATCTTTAAAATGAGCACTGTTAAAAGTCTTTTGCACGTAAAATGAGTGAGCTGTATTGCAAATAAGAGGAACATCTAATGTTTTTTTCTTTTAAATCAATGTGTTTTATAAGTGCCATTTCCATCAAAATTAAAATTAATCGTATTTATTTCATCTAGAATTAACTTTAATATACAGAGTTTGATAGATTCTAGCAGTTTGGCTGCTTTAGGACACATATTTTTCAAAAAAATCACGATTTTAAGAAAAAAAATGTTTTTGAATTTAAAAAAAAAAACACCTTCTTTTCATAATATCTCAAAAATGATGAAAGATACGTACAAAAGTATAATCATGAAAAATGTAGTTTTTTTCTGACAAAAAATTGTTTTTTTTGTTTTTTTCTGTCACACAAAAATTGACGGAGGTATGATTGTTTAAAGAGCGCACGGCAGCGCAATCACAGTCTCTCTTGAGCCCTTTGACCCTTCACCGTTTTAAAATAAAAGGTTTTTCACTATATATTGTAATGAAAAAAGTTGTAGCTCTTTTAATTACCTTTAAAATGGTTTTTTATAAGTTGTGGTAGCATCAAAATTGAAGGAGTTATGATCCAAAAACTAGTCGTATTTTTTTCTACTTAGTAAACTGAAAATTTCGGAGTGTGAATATTTGGAGCAAAGTGAAAGTACACAGTAATAGAGACCCAAAACTATCGTCTTATGTATATTATATACATACATATTATGTCACATATATTTTGGAAACGTAGGCTTGAATACATGGTTTTTTATGGTTTTTTATGCATTGTCTTGCTCTTGTTGCAGTATTTTTTTAAATGTATTACTAATTCAATCTGGTACAGTTTTAGACAACTTGTAAGTTTACATTTTATTCAATAAATGGTGATTTCTTACTCTATAAATTAAATTATTTTTAAATGTGTAATCATATATATCTACTGTTTTAATTTAGGGGTAGTTTTAAGGGTTGAAAAGCTTGAGAATATGATAATCATTTTCGAGAATGTGGAATAACATTTAAATCCTTTTCATTTCATCAAAAGAAATTTTTTTAGCAATTTTTTATCAAGGGGTTGTTTTTAAGGGTCGAAAGGGGGTTAAAAATTCGATAATTAAGATAGAGAACATAAAATATTATTTACTCTATACTTAAATCTTTTTATGTCATACCAAAGTAATTTTTTGTGATTTTTTCAATTTAGGGGTTGTTTGCAAGGGTTGTAAGGTTTTCAAGGGGTTGAAAATGATTTTGATATGCGGTAATTGTGTCAGAAAACACTTTACAATTTCATCCCTTAATATTAAACACGTTTTCTATCGATAAAATGGCTCAATGTCAATTTTTCCATTAAGGGGTTGTTTACACCCCTTAAAAATAATATGCGGAGCTCAGATCATTTTCACTTTTGAAGTTAAGGGTAAGATGAGCCTAATTCCAAAATTTCATGCAAATCGGTTCACAGTAAAAAAATTCGGAGGTAAGACCCTATTTTTCGCTTCAATGACTGCACTATTAACGCACATTCGTCACAAGATGTTTTTAGTAGCGTTTGTAATTTAATTGATAATGAAAATTATAACAAAGTTTACTTTTAAATAGATTTTTTAAATCCATTTTTTAACTAATGTGGTTTTAGTGTTTTTTTTTTTTTATTCTACCTTATTTCATTGAACAACCAGTATGTTATTGTGTTAAAAACATTGTATGATCATATGAACTTTGTTATATGCTTAATGTAAAATACAAAATGAAATATATCCACCACACTTCATATCAGTTTTTGTGTGTAAATTACTTCATTTTTCTCTATGCCATAAAATAAGTTAATACACATTTTTATAAGTATTTTTACAAACATTTCTACATATTTTCTAAATTTCAAAGCAGTCAAACTAAATCGGTTTTGACCAAATAAATGAGGCCGTTAAGGGGTTAATCAGTAGGCCTATACTATTTCAATGCATAGCATACATTTATATACTCTTGACCTGTAGGACATTCACTAGGACTTCACATGTATCCAAGATTGCTTTACTGATTGTTCTAGGTGACATTATAACAGAAAACTTAAGATATTCAAAACTTCCAGTGGCTAGGTAACGAAGGGTTAAAACAAGTATTTCTTCAACTGTAATACATGCTCGCATATTAGAACTTTGTTTTACGAAATGTGGCATTGAAAGCAA
The DNA here is from genome assembly GCA_018207615.1 of Philaenus spumarius. Lineage (NCBI taxonomy): Eukaryota > Metazoa > Arthropoda > Insecta > Hemiptera > Aphrophoridae > Philaenus > Philaenus spumarius. The sequence goes on along the minus strand of JAGFPH010011964.1, from coordinate 5,693 downwards.
CAACTTGAAGTTTTCTTCGCTTATTCTCAAGTAATTGTGGTAGTCACCAGGATCTCTCAGCGATATTTCTTTTAATAACCTTAAGTGTGTGTACTTTTCACGTTTCAACAACCATTCCTTTACCCACGTTTCACGTTTCACTCTTCTTTTCTTTCTTTCTTGCGTCCATTTTTGTATTGACAAAAACTCAGATTGAGAATAACATTGGTCGTGCACGAGAACTATAAGAATCAATGATGCAGTGAAAAATAATATGTTTTTAAAATCAGCTGTTCTGTTTGCAGCAATAGTTGTCTAAGTGTGCTTAATTCACATTTCCATAAAAGTGCCCTATACAAGTGAGCTTGGAACTGTTTCATAATAAAATAGTAAATATACTCACTTTTAGTAACGGCGTTTTTTTATTATAATATTTTATGGATAGTAGATAGTAATTAGAGTGAACTTTATTAACAGTCTATTCTACAGGATTCAGGCTCTGAATAGGTTCCATCAGAACTTAAGATTTAGGTAAGTAATTAGTCTAAATTCCAAGTTGTTGTTCGTACTTCAAAAGTGTTTCCCTTAAAGTATTATTTTAATATTTGATTTTAAATCTATGTTCTATTAATAGTGTAAATGCATTAATAGAGTTTAAATTTGTACGAAATGTAGGCCTATAGCATATATCCTTCAACACAAAAGATTATTGTATTAACAATTTAAGCCTATTGTGTTACTGTTACAATACATTATAACATTTGGATTGTATCTGAGGTTCCATGAATTTCTTTAAAAAGTTATACAATACACACAGTCACCTAAATTATATTTTTAGTAATTTTTGTGAATATTGAGTAATTATTTTGCCCCGTACACGTTTTTAAAGAAGGTATATAATTCCGCGAGATTTTCGTCTTTTGACGCAGTACTAGGAGACCGAGCTAAAGCTCGATTATAATCAGGGCTATGATTTCAATAATAAATATTGGATTATTGAGTTTTGAGGTTAGGCCTATAACATTAAACAACTAAATAAAGGGTATATACAACATTAGGCTTACCTGTAATAAAAATACAGTTTAAAGGATTAACCACAATCTCAACGCTATGCCTCAGAAATAAGTCAGGCCTAAATTAAAGTATTATTTCAATATCGATTTATTCCTAGGGCCTAGTTCGCTCACGTCAATAACTACTATTATTGCAAATTTCCGTGAACATCGTTTAGGTTAGGCCTATAACATTAAACAACTAAATAAAGGGTATGTTTATTATGTATTCGTTGCCATGGTAAATACATTAGGCTTACCTCTAATAAAATATACAGTTTAAAAGAAAGCAGATGATTATTGTAATGGCATTGAAAACATTTGCATCAGCTGTGCTTTGTATTGTTTAAAATGGACAAATTTCACTTTTTAATTTAATAAAAAGACGTAGAAAACGAATTTTCCCAGACTGGTGACCATTTCCAATCGATTTCTCGTGGCCAAAAGCCTAATATAAAATCAAAAAATCAAAAATCCTTAGACGGAGATTCCAGATCCATTTAGCAGACAAACAATTATCTCTCGCTTTAGAAGATAAGATATTCAATGCTAATTTTCTCGAAGAGGCATTCCATGAATTAAAAAATTATGCAATACACACAATCACCTAAATTATATGTTTAGCAAGGTATTTATTTATGAAATGTTACCAAGTTTATCAAGTAATATTGTCTGCAGCGTTACTTGAATATTCCAAGAAACACCTTTACTAACAAAATACACAAAAACAAACATTTTCAGAATGATGAGATATAAATATATAACATATAAATAATAATAAGATTTAAACTTAGAGTACCGATAATTTTTGATAACTCAAAATTTAAAAACAACAAATTATAAGTACTCAGCTTCAAATTAAACAATATTATTTATTTAATGTAAGAGTTGCAAGCGAGACTACTTTATGTTAAAAAGTTACCAAGGTCCTCAAGTAATTTCTTCTGCAGCTTTAAGTTAAAATGTTTAAAAAAATCTTTACTATCAAAATGCACTTAAAATTGTCAGAATAATTAGATTTAAATAAATATATATTATACAATAATTAGAATCAAATTTAAACCTAGAGTAATAAAATTATTGATGACTAAAATAAAAAATAAAACATCGTTTTTAGTAAAATTTCGAGACTAAATTAAATTGCATAGTGTCAATTTAAATTAAAATAGTTCAATAATTGCTTAAATTCAACTATTAAATTAATTATTCGCTAAGGCCTAGGGAAGGAAAATTTCTATAAAACAGTTTTATAAAAAAAAAAAATATTTTATGTCAGCAGTAATTATTAAGTCAATGTGCGTATCTGCATATAAGCTACTCATTATGTGTAAGTATTTATAAGTTTTATGTGTTTTATTTTATAAGTATTACACATGTTTTATTAAACTGCAGTAAGACATTCAAGTTTTAGTGGTTTATTGTAATAAATGCAATTATTTTCAATAATGTGACACATTTTGTTCAATTTCGTATTTGGTTTTCAAAAATGTTTCGGAGAATCAAATTAAAAGTATGCTAACATTAGTACACTACAACGGTTTATTACCCACAAATTAGTTAGTGTTTTATTGTAACCCTGTCTTCTTTGTTTACTGTCTACTTATTTTTTTCTCTATATGTACATGACATTTCTTCAAATTTTAATAATTGCAGCTACCATCTCTATGCAGACGATCTTCAGATGTATAAACACTGTGATGTTCCCAATATAGATGAATGCGTAAGCCTTATAAATAAAGATATTATTTCACTGACTGTTTGGTCAGCTCGTCATGGTCTCAAGATTAATGAAGAGAAAACGCAGGCAATTATAATCGGTTACCCACGTTTATTAAAGAATATTGATTTTCGATCTGTGTCTAATATAAAGGTTAATAATATTAACTTAGAATTTAAGGATGAAGTCAAAAATCTTGGTATTTTATTCAATAGAACGCTTACTTGGTCAAACCATGTGGACAATGTCTGCAACAAGGTCTTTTCCTCGCTAAGACAGTTGAGACGCTACAAAATGCTGATTCCCACTAAGGTGAGAGCTCTGCTTGTCGAGTCACTTCTTTTTCCTATATTTGATTATGGTTGTGTCGTTTACAGTGACTTGAAGGCAGAGGTAGCATTAAGGCTCCAGCGGGCACAAAATGCATGTATCCGGTTTATTTTCCCCATAGGTTTTGGTCAACATGTTACTCCTTTTTATAACCAATTGAAATGGCTCAAGCTTTGTTATCGAAGAGATCTTGCTTTGTTGACTGTATTATATAAGTTTTTTAAAACTAATTCTCCGTGTTATTTTTCTACATGTTTTAGTTTTATGTCTGATATACATAGTGTCAATACACGTTCGGCTTCTAGAATTCTCCAAATTCCCCTCCACCGTACATCCATCTTCAACAAATCCTTTGCAGTTTCAGGTTGCAGATTGTGGAATTCAGTTGTTGCCCGGGTAAGGGAGGGTTCAGGTCTATCAGGGTTTAGATTGAATGTTAGGGGGCAGTTTTTGGCCAAGCAAAGAGAGAGTGTGATTTCCTGATAATACTTTCTTTTTTTTATGTTGGATTTACTCCAATTAATTTTATGTAATATGAATATTTTCATGTTGTATAAAATAATTTCTTTATTACTGGTCTTTTACATTCATCGAGACACTGAAGTTTGTGGTTGTTTTTAGTTTTGTAATTTAAATTTAAAGTTTTTCTTTGTTATTAAAAATTAAAGTTATTTCATTAAATATTTGGGTAGTATTTATAGATATGTATTGTATGTAAATTATGTATAGTATCTATTGTGTGTATATGGGTGTGTATGTATGGATGTAGGCATGTGTATGTATGTAGGCATGTGTATGTATGTAGGCATGTGTATGTATGTGTGTATTTCGCGGATATTTTAGTTATGATTTACCCATTTTATTTGTAGCATGAGTCATGTTAGTTTATATTATTCTTTATATTTGTCTTTATTATAATTTTGTTATAAATTTTGTAATTATTTATGTATTTTGTTGATGGGTTCAGTAGAAGGGGCTTCATAGCCTCGACTGCGCCCAAATAAAGGCGATAAACAAACAAACAAACACACTTATTGCTTTGTGTAGTGTCAATACTAAAATTAAATAAAGAAGAGGGCATCATAAAAATTGAACACATTTGATAAGAAATTGGAATTATTGTAGCAGAGCATTAGCCGTGACGTCATCACAGTGGCAGTCACGGGAACGTTCTTCGTGGCGGACTGGTCTAGGTCTTAGCCCTTGTATTCTATAGCTCTGATTGATATCTATTTCTGGAGATCTACAGAACGTTTTTAATTATGAATTGTCATTTTTTATTTCATCGGTATATTTATAAAAAAGGTTTTATGTTTATTTGTTAGGTTAAAACCCTATTAAAAACTATTTCTAGCCGATTTCCTCTACTATATCTACTTGGCCGATTTTCTTACGGTTTGGTTTACATGAAAGAAAATGGCATTACTATCAAAAAATTATGTAATGTCATTTTATTTCATCAGTATATTTATAAGGGCACTTTATGAGTTGTAAAAATTTTTTATGAGGTTAAAACCATATTGATACGCTACCTATTTCTGGAGATAAAGCGGGTCGTTTTTCATGCAGTTTGTTTTAAATGAAAGAAAATGTTGTTATTATTATCAAAAAATTACGAAATGTAATTTTTTATCGGTGTAAGTGCACTTTTTCAGTTTTTTGGTTTTAGCTTAAACCTAAATTGATACCTATTTATGGAGATGTAGGCCTACGTGACTGATTTACGTGCTGTTTGTCTTAAATGAAAAATAATGCAACTAGAATTAAATAGAGCTGACGATCTTCAAACGGCTCAACAGATTTTCATGAATCATAGCTAAAAACATTCTCGATCACGTCACCTTCAAAAAAAAAAAATAATAAAAAAATAAATAAAAATCGGGTTTTCGGTTTTGGAGCCACGATGCCACAGACAGAAGACAGATAAACACCTTAAACACACGTTAAACTTATAACACCCTTCTGTTATGTCGGGGTTTAACTAATACGAAGATAATCGTAGGTCTAGCCATCGGTAGAAAAGTTCCACTAAACTCAATACAGTTAAAACAACATTTTAAAGCATATTACAGCGAGATGTTACATTGGCAGGTCTAATCATTATTTGTTTAACATTTAACGTTTGCATTTTTATGTTCGTATAATAGATTTCTAATTAATAAGAGTATATTCAGATTCGTTATAATTATATACAATAGCAAGTTTAAGATTGTGAATAGTAAAATACTATTCGTTAGTATTGGATTTTATGTTGGGTATTGCCAAGGTCGGGTTTTATGGTTGGTGTGAACCATCGATGTATAAACACACACATCGATGGTGTGAACAATGCTTAGCAAACGTAAACAGTTAGATTTATTCTCACCATAAAAATAGCTTTAAAATAGAGTGCTACATAATTTAAAATATAAAAGTTCTGTCATTTATTTTAAAATTTGTATTCAAGTGTTTTTATAGTATTACAACATTATAGATTTGTATAAACAAATTAATTCTTGTACAAATTACACTAATCCCGTTCGACCCATATTTTTAGAGATTTTTTGTGTTATTCTTCAACACTGTTGATACCTATTTCTGGATACCTACCTGGGCACTTTTTTCAGATTTTTTTT
>JAGFPH010011963.1:0-32286 GCA_018207615.1 Philaenus spumarius | reverse complement strand
ATATAATGCGAATTTACACTAGGTATTAAACAAAGAATTACTTTAGTGTAATTGATTTGTGTGCGTGTATGTGTTTTAACCCAACTTGTGATAAGGGAACAGTGTAATCTATATATATAAAAGCGAAATACCACTCACTCACTCACTCACTGACTGACTCACTCATCATGATTTCTCAAAAACTACCGAACGGATTGAAATGCAGTGAAATGTAGCTTCCTCTAGGGCCATAGGTGCTCACTAAGAAAGGGTTTGAAAAAATTCGAAATTTTAGGGAGAGTTTGGGAGATCAAAGTTATTAAATCACGATTTCTTCAAAACTTCCGAACGGATTGGAATGAAATTTAGTATGTAGCTTCCTCTAGGGTCATAAGTGTTCACTAAAAAAGGGTTTAAAAAATTGGAAATTAAAGGGGGTTTTTTGGGGTAAAAATTACTAAATCACGATTTCTCCAAAATTACCGAACAGATTGGAATGAAATTTGGTATGTAGCTTCCTTTAGGGCCATTGGTGCTCACTAAGGAAGGGTATGAAAATTTTTGAAATTTTAGGAGGGGTTTGGGGTGATCATAGTTACTAAAATCATAATTTCAGATCTTTTATTATTATGACAATAGTGATTTTATTATTTAAGATCTATATATATAAAAGCCAAATACCACTCACTGACTGAACACTTAAAAAGAATACAATTACGTTAAAAAGACTGAAAATACTAACCTCCACGGGCAACGCCGTACGGGTCAGCTAGTTTATTATATAAGTGGTAAGTCTCCGAGAAAATCACAGGCAGATTAATTAGATACACAACAAAATACATCATTTATTTAAAAAAAAAACCTTTTTATAACAACAACTTTATCTAGGCTTACCTAACTATGGTGAGGGGATTTTTAACTGGTAAATATGTACACATAAGGATTATAAAACTGTAGGCCTATTTGTTAAAATTGTGTATTTATACAGGATGTCCCGTAACTCTCTGGACAAAGGTATATAGCGTTATTGCTTAGGTCAAGACAAACACATTTCACTATAGGAACATGGGTCTCTAGTGGCTAGTTTTCCGTCTGTCTGTCTGTATGTGTTTTTTTACAAAAAAAATTCAAACTCCTAAACGGTTTGAGGTACAGCGTTGAGATTTTGCACAAATGTTTATCTTCTTAAGACCTATTTTCGTTTAAAATTATACTAAAATATCATTAACCGTTTCAAAATGGCGGCCATTTAAAATATTTGATGCCAAATTCCACGAAAACCGTTAACTTTACAAAAAAAATTGCAAGATACATAAAAGTTACTTCATTTTATGTAGTTTTAAATGATACCTTATTTGTTAAGATTGGATAACGAATTACAGAGAAATTAGTTCTTTTTGTAATGCATGACCACTTTTCTCCATTTAAACAATGCTAACAATACTTTTACATTGTTTAAATATCTGTTGCTAAGTAACATTACTTTTATTGTTAAATAAATAAAAACCAACAGTGATAATGTAAACATTTTTTTTTTTTTGTAACTATTACATACAATTGGACATACCTTATGATCCTTCTTTATTTACAATAAGGCCTCCTTTATTTACAAAAACTTTTCAAAATGACGACCGTCAACACGGTTGCATAATCTAAACCCATCAATCATGGATCTTTGAACACGTTCAAAAACTGGGCCATCTTCTTTTATTATCGCGGCTGCTTCAACCATTCGAGCTACTAAGTCCATCTCACTTTCTACAGGTGAGCTATAAACTAATTGTTTCATTGTGCCCTAAAGGAAGAAGTCCAGAGGAGTCAGGTCGGGCGATCGAGCGGGCCACGGTGTCGGCCCTCCACGCCCAATCCAACTGTTTCGAAAAGTTCGGACTATATTGCCGTAGTGGGCTGGGGCTCCGTCTTGTTGAAACCACATATTTTCTCGGACAAGAAGAGGAAAAAACAAACCTCTTTTTGGCCAAGAAACCCCAAAAATCAGTTATTATTTTTATATATAAAAAACGGCTCTAACAATTTTGATGAAATTTGGCTTATTTGTAGCCCTTAATGTACCCTACCATATGCAAAAACCACTTCTTTCTAAAAATTCTCGTTTAGCTATAATAATAACTGATTTTTGGGGGTTTTTAGCCAAATAAGGGGTTGTTTTTCAAAAGTTTTCAAAACTTTTTTCGTGCATCTATACAGGACTAATTGACATGTTTAGTGCAAATTTGTTCGAAATCGATCGAATAGTTTTCTCTTTAGCTAATAATAATAATATTTATTAGTTACTCTCCTACTTTAATGTACTATCCCCTTAACTACTTTAATACAATTATGAATCACAGTTTTGGTTACATATGGGGGTTGGCGTGCGAATCACGCAATGCACTGTGTATTGAAAATACTCCCAATACGGGGGTTGGCATGCAATGCACTGTGCGTAGGCCGCTTCTTATAGTGTTCAGTGACAAGCTCACATGTACGTCCTTAGCAGTGAACGTGTTAATAATTGAAACATGTTTGTGAGAAAGTATGTGCCAGTTTCTGGTACCGTTTATTTAATAACAAATTCAATAAACGAATACAAACTACAAACACTGCTTAACACTGTTGAACAGACTGAATTAAACTGCACAAAGGGTTGAGAGTGCAAGACAAAAAAATAGTCCGACAATTCCTTGGTGCGGTGCAATGCTAGTTGCTCCCCTGTAATATGGCCATGTTAATATAAAAACACGGAACATATTGTGGGGCGGAGTCGCGTTATGGACTGGTAACCTAAGTGTTACCTATACCTGTTAAGTTGTTTATGCATGCTACTAATGTAAAGATCACAATATGTATCATCTTTCTCTTCATTAAGTTTGACGGCGTGGGCGTCAAGTAGAACCCGATTTTCAGAGCCACCAGGACAGAGTAAAGGTGAGGACACAGTTTGTGGATTAAAGGGATAATTGTTTTATGTAAATTCTGGATTAGAATCAGTTTCTGTAGGTTGATCTATTGGGAGAGTTAAAATAATTCATATTTGGGGAGTAGAAATTTGTACTCAGTTTTGGCCCGTTAAGTAAGCATAAGTTTTAGGCGGAGGTTTACTGTAATTACATTATTACATAGTATAGAGATTAAATGAATGTAGAGCTTTCAAATAAATTATATGTTACAACGAACACAGGTTCACGCCCCACTTTTTGTACGTTTATTTTACAACGGACACAGGGTGTCGTACCTTTTTGTTCTTTTGTTGTACAATAAGTTACAACACCTACTGGAAGCCTTTAGCCAAAATTTTATCTTTAGCTTAGGTGATGCAACTGGGTGTCTGATACCTATTTCTATAAGTATTTTGACTGACCCTAACACTTTAAAATAGCTTCCAAAAATTAATAAGTTTACTAGCTCTGAATTTAATTTACAAGAACTCTTGTTTATTTGTGATCTCAGGGAAATGAGAACAATGGAACAGCTATTATAACTTACCTTATTTGTGCTTCGATTATTTTTAATAAAGGAAAATATCATGAATGGATAACCATAAAACAGGTAACTGATTCTCAGTATTTCAGTATAAAAATTAATAGTAAATTTATTCAAAAATCAAAATTAAAACTTTTTCAAAATGAAACCATAAACAACTCTCTTTTTCTCACCATCTGCTTGTACATACAATTTATATACAACATGAAGGTTAAACCTATAATTCTATTTTCTAATAGGCTTGGCAGACAGTCTAATTTTATAATCAATTTAATTTTTAATTTATTTGAATTTAATTTATTTATATTTATTATTTAAGTTTAGGGAATATCGAATTTACGTTTATTTAATTTTATGATTTAAATTTAATTTGAAACTAACCTATCTCAACCAGTACTTTAAATATTTTTATTGAATTTAGTCAGGCAATTAATTAAAATGGGGGACAACGTATTCTCGTTTACACAGACCTTAATTCAGCGTTTTTCACCTCCGGTTTTCCGTGATGGATGCCGCTATGTTGATCAGCTGATGCTGGAGCTGCCAGGATGCTGTGTATGATAATCTGGATTCTCTGATCTAAAGTTGTTGGGTTGATATGATGGGCTACAGATGTACTTGAAGAGCAGATCTGGTAGAATCTAGTAGAGTTACAGTTGATCCTATTTCTTCCTTGGTTCGTGAGAAGTGAAGTATCGTTTAGAAGATCATGTCCTGAAGGATTGCCTATGTCGTCTCAGTATCGCCAAATAGAGTTATTTTTGCATTAACTCATTTGGATAGGCTGTAGAGTTACTCCTGAAGAACTACTTCTGACTTGTAGTTTAATTTATAGTTTAAAATTATTTAAAGTTGACGAAGAAAAAAGTATAGTAGTGCTCGTGATACTAAGGCCTTTAAGCATAGCACGTAGTATACGAACTTGCAGAATAATACTTCCTACAGAGTGACTTGAAGTCTACCTTCGTAAAAATTTGGATTTTCCGAGTCTAAGCCTTTATACACTTCGTGACGTCATTTCTTCCTAGCCCTCTCCATTATTTTCTCCGTAACTTTGTTTTCCTTTTCTAGAAACTTTTTTGATCTAGAAATATGTCTAAATTTGCACTGGTTATATTTCTATAATTTTCTTCTTTTCTTTTTCCTTCCATTTTCCTGGAAAACACCAATTTCTCTAGTTAATTCGGCTGTTGGTTGACGCCCCTTTCGGTACCCGCGGCTTCATCCCTTCCACTTTGCCTATCGAATCTTACTTGTTTTTCTTTTTGTATCTTTTTTCCTTTTTAAGTTTTCTATAATTTTCCTTTTTCACTTTTTTCAGATTGCTTTTGGCTATCCGTACGTTTTTGAATCGTGTCTGTACTATGATTTTTACGCGTGCGCGGCACGTCTACGCTTTCCCGCGATTTCTGCGACTGTCTTTCGCGTTCAATGACTTTTTTGTTTGTTTACGCTGATTGTCGTTAACACCTGTACAGTTCTAACACTTTTCACCACTTTTACTAATTTCTTCTCTTCTGGGACTTAGCCCACAATCGCAAAAAAGTTCTTTGGGGGTTTTTTATTCACTACGCGAAAAATGTTTAAGTTACTGGTTTCCTAACCATACAATGTTAATCTAAACCTAAATCTCTTTACTTTTTTATTATTTAAAAATTTTAAATTCAACTTTTACTACTTTAAAAGGCGTGAAAACTCCCACCCTTTTATCTTAAATTAACTTTACTTTTTGTACCCTTTTTTACACAGAACTATTCATTATCTAGCAACTCTTGTAAGTGGAAACCTATGATTTTAATTATTTCTCCCTTTTTAGGGTGTGTGAAAATTGACACTTGAGCTAACTTTTTTATTTTCAATAATTTTACATTTTCTTATTTAACCTTTTATTTTCGTCTACTTATGTAGATTTCAAAAATGTCTGGCTTTTTCGGTTTCTAGTTAAATTTAACTTTTCCCTTAACTTTAACCCCCGTTTACTTTGGTAGTATTACCTTTTATTATTTGAAATTCGCACGGCCCTAACTCACGCGTTTAGCGCTACGTAATAAACCATGAACATCACAAATGCATAAAATTCCTGGATTCCTTTATTCCCCTAAAACTCAGCTACTTTCAGGCAGTCAGATTTCCATTCTTGACGTGTCCTTGATCAAGGTTCATCTTGGGAGATAAGCCTTGCTCTGATTTAACTTGTATTTTTGACTAACAATTGACACTCACCGAAGTTCGGCCTTGAAAACATCGAATTTTATAATTTAATATAAAACCCGATTTTTCCCGCCTTACAACGGCTAATATCCGTTGTAATGTATAGGCCTACTTATATGTGTGATATGTGATTCTACCCTTTCACTAAAGTTAGAGCCAAGCGAGTAGCCCTTTGGTAATAGCGCCCTGTACTTTCCATTGGGAAATTACAGAATGGCACAATTTTAGTGGAAACTAACAGCGAGAAACAAAGTTTGTCGCTTTTAAAGATGACTTCTTTCTGTAACACAGTCAAGGTATCTGTAGAACCTCGCAGATCCTTGAATTATTCAAAAGGTGTCATTACTTGTAGAGACTTGATGATCCCCATTAGTTTGAAGGAAATAAATAACGAATTAGCTAACCAGTCAGTTCTTGACGTCACTCGCACAATGAAAATGGAGAGACTGCATCTTTAATTCTAACCTTTGGCTTACCTACATTGCCAGATGTAGTTTTGTGTTTCAAAAGTGTTGTGTTGTGATGTATGTTAATGTGTTGTGTTGTGTGTTTTGTGTAATTTTAAAGTTGACTAGCATTTAAATTAAATGCTATAAGATAACAAGTTTCGGTTTGACAATGCCTGAATAAAATAGGCGAAACGGTCGTCACCGATTAATAACAACGTTTACTGGACTGCGAGCAGTTGTATAAGTAAGATATTTATTTAATTATCAGTAACAATTTAGTTTTATTAATTTTGTTTTACTTCATTTGCCGAATGTTTTTAAGTAGTTAACATAACATAATTGGTAGGAGGGTAAGTTTCATAAAAAAAAATGAACTTTTTGAAATTGTATTTATGTTTACATATTTTATTTACTTATTTAAGTATAGATTATTATAAAAAATTATTGTTCCTGGAACAATACTAATTTGTTGTTTCTCGACCTTATTTTTTTGGGGATGCGGAATACTACCCCCCGGAAAACTATCCCCCCAGGTGAAACGTGACGTCACGAAATCTGCCAAGTAACCAATATGGGAGCCGTGTCCGCGACTGGAATACTACCCCCCCCTAGCAAAAGCGGGTCGCCGGAATACTACCCCCCGGAAAACTACCCCCCCAAGCAGGTTCCTACAATTATACTGTTATCGGCAACATACTGTGACTAAACAGTTTAGGTTAGTCCTCTAGTTTTTTTTTTTATTCTAATTACATCGAAACTTGAGTGTGCGTGACTGGAAAACTGCCCCCCCAATCTCTGACGTCAAAATGACGTAGGAACCTGCTCGGGGGGGTAGTTTTCCGGGGGTTAGTATTCCGGCGACCCATTTTTTTGTGGATTTGATCGTTGATCCCATTTATGTGAAGAAATATCCTTATTTTAAAATAATATGCCACTATGCTTTTTAAAAGTAATGGATAGTGAGCTTCTTGTTCTAAAAAGTGATCTGTTGAAGAAAAAAACCTTTTCCCCATTAAATTCTAATATGTATTATTTAAAACTCATTGTATTTGTATCCAAGTCACAAATTTGAATAAAAAGAATAATTTTTTCCGTCTGTGTGACTTTTGTTTGTTTAAAGTAATTCACTTACTTGAACATGACGCGTTTCAGAACTCTATTCCATCCTCAGATTCTCGCTCTAGTGAGGTCGTTAGCACATTAAAATAAATAAACAATCAATACAACACAAACACATTTAAACGCGCACAATAACACATAAAATACACTCGATAAACAGTTTAAGAAACATAGTAATGTTCCCAACCGTTCTCATCTTAGGTGGAAGAATGAATTAGAGACCTTGGATCAGATTAAAAGTAAAATCAATGATAACAATGCTATTATAACAAAGGCCGACAAAGATAGTACTGTCGTTGTAATGAATTTTGACGATTACAATACGAAGGTCAATAACTTTATTGATAACAATAATATCATAAAATTAAGTAAAGATCCCACTAAAGATTGTACTCAAAATATTAACAAATCTATTAACAGTTGCACCCATCTATTCAACGACAATATCAGACGCAGGATTAAGCCTATAAACGCTGAAGCTCCCTTATTCACAGGCTTACCTAAGATCCATAAAATAAATATCCCCATCAGACCTCTGATAAATTTCACTACAGCTCCAGGATATGAAGTAGCCAAAATTTTATCTAATATTATTAAAAACAGTATAAATCTCGAAATTAACCATAGTTTAAAAAATAGCGTGGAGTTTACTAATAGAATCAATGACATAAAATTGCAACCTACATATAAAATGGCATCCTTTGATATTATTGATCTATATACCAATGTCCCAGTCAAAGAAACGGTAACCATATTAAATGACCGACTCGTGGAAGCCAAAATACTAGATCCTCACGCAATTAATGAATTGATTTCGCTACTGGAAGTATTGTTGAATCACAATTATTTTATGTATAACGACAGTTTCTATATGCAAAATAAAGGTCTAGCAATGGGGTCACCACTTTCAGGATTGTTAGCTGACATATACCTAAACAATTTTGAAAACAAGTACATCCTGTCCAAAGATAATAACTTCTATAAGAACATAGTAAGTTACTCTCGATATGTAGATGATACTTTTGTTTTATTCAATGGAACTGTTAGACAAATTGAAAATCTGAAAAAATACATGAACAGTATCAACAAGCATATCCAGTTTACCCTTGAATTAGAGTCAGATAAAATGATCAATTTTCTAGATCTTACAGTAATCAGATCAGACGAGTTTCAGTATAAAATTTATAGAAAACCCACCACAACCGACTCGACTATTCATGCGGAGTCGCACCATCCCATTGCACAAAAAATGGCTGCTTACAACAGCTTTATCCACAGATTAATATCATTACCAATCAAAGATCAAGATTTTCATAATGAATTAAACACTATAAAATACATAGCTGTGGCGAACGGTTACCGGAGTTCCATGATAGACTCTATTCTTAAAAAACACCTAAAAAATAAAGAAAAACCGCGGATAGTACAAAATAGAAAAATATACAGATCCACAGAGTACGGGGTAATTTTACCTAACATCTTAACTAACGTATTGAACAAAATAGATATAACCATGTCGTTCCGTACTTCTAACAACATTAGGAATAAAATTAAAACCAAAAAAACTATCCCAGTAGAACAGAAATCAGGAATATACAGAATCAATTGTAACGATTGCGATTGTTTCTATATAGGTCAAACCGGAAGACAATTTAAAAAACGATTCAAGGAACATCTACCTAGTAACAAAAGTACCAATAGTAAATCTAATTACGCACGTCACATTATGGAGCACGACCATTCATATTCAAATTTTGACACCAATTTCCAGCCATTACACATATGTAAGAAAAGCAAACAAATGGACGCGCTGGAAGAATATGAAATTTACAAAGCGCAGAAAACAAGTCCGGGGCTTATGTTAAATGACCATTTGAACTTCCATTCCAACTTGATTTACGACAAGGCAATAGCAATAGATAAGAAAAACAAACATTGAAAGTTATTCATGTTAGCGGTCCGAAGTACTTAGTGTCCGGTCATATTCGTCTGTGTGCACACGCGGAGTGTATTTTATGTGTTATTGTGCGCGTTTAAATGTGTTTGTGTTGTATTGATTGTTTATGTATTTTAATGTGCTAACGACCTCACTAGAGCGAGAATCTGAGGATGGAATAGAGTTCCGAAACGCGTCATGTTCAAGTAAGTGAATTACTTTAAACAAACAAAAGTCACACAGACGGAAAAAATTATTCTTTTTATGTATTATTTATTTTAATTAGGATGTAACATAGTGATTTCTTATTTTTAAATTCCTTAATTTATTAAGGGTTTATTCTCTAGTATCAAGGAAAGTATAACAATCAACATTTTTACTACATTTTCACCCCTTAGCAGCACGCGACAAAATGTCAATCTATGATATTTTTTTTATGTAGCCTATATTGTAAAATATAAATGTAAAATTTTCAGCTCACTAACTGTTTAAGGAAAATATAACAATTAATTTGAAATGTTTTATGAGTTGTTTTAACCCTTAAATCAAAATTAATTAATTCTAGCCTATGTTACTCAAGGATAGTGTAGCTTTTTATTAGTAAAACATTTTTTCAATCTGTTAAATAGTTCCAGAGATTAACCCCTATATAAAAAACAAACAAAAGAATTTTAGCTCTTTATAATAATATTAATAATAACCCAAAAGCTAAGATGGTAAATAATGATGTTCAAGTCAAATTATTTCGTATATTTTGTAACAACAGTTATAATAAAGGTTAAAAGAACTAGCAAGGCTCAGGTCTACACTTCAATAAAAACCTTACCTAAAAATTAGAAATTTAAATAATTGCTTCACAGTTTGAATCAGATGTTTTATCTGTTATTTTATTCAGTTGGTTGCTATGGTAATAAATGTAAATACATGTGATAATTCATCATTCTAGGCCTAACCTAAGATTTTTTCCGACTAAATTTACAAATATTTAAATAAAAAAGGCTTTTATCAAAATGAATTCTAGCCTATGTTTACTCAGGGATAGTGTAGCTTTTTATTAGTAAAACTATTTTTTTAATCGGTTTAGTAGTTCCAGAGATTGCCCCCATACAGAGATTTCATACAAACAAACAAATGTTACCTCTTTATAATATTAGTAGGTCTATAGATACTTACTGATGAAAATTATCTGCTTCTCTCACGCTGCAACAAAAAGGCATTGTAACATAAAAAAGTAACGAAATACAAAAAAAGAAACTTCAATAACACAGACTAAATAAAACAAGGAGTAACATAAACACACGTAGAGAGTTCTGATGTAACACGGAATGTGTAGGTTAAGTGTGTTAAACTGCGGAAGGGTGTGTTATTTAGGGCAAAGGAGTGGGGGTTAGAAAGCGGGAGTCGACTCACATCCTCTTACCCTATACCGCTTCTATTCTATTCAATATTCTGTGTTAAGGTTACACCTGCTGAAGGTCTATTGAGTTGATTACTTTATCGCAAGTGGTGTGATGTCCGGGCTTATGTCAGCACAGTTGAAAAAGCTTGACTCACAATAAAAGCTGCCTGCATGTTACATAACGTTATTATAGATTTAGAAGGTAGTGATAATTGAAAAAACATTACATTTATTATAAATGTTACTGCAAATAACAGTTTAAGCAGTAAACAAATAATAGTTCTACTAGGATAGACTGTACAGATGAATATTAAAGATTCATTTATAAGCTATTTTTGTCAAAACTGAAACTATTTTTTTCCACGCGCCAAGCTATGGCACACTACCGAACTATATTATTATGTTTGGAATGGGCGAGCTCGATTTTCTTTTTCTCTTATTTTAATAACCGTAGCTCTAAATTCTAAATGAATTAAAAACTCTCATAATAGGATATATGAAGCCTAACTGTGTGATTTTAAATGAAAAATCCATTCAAAATGTTGTTTATAATGATATTGAAGGCCTGTGTCACTCATTTTACTCGATACGACGATTATTTCTTTTCTTTTCTTCAAGATTTTCTTTTCCCGAGAATATTTCCTTCTAACCTTAGTGCTCATGCGTCGCGGCATATCACGGAAACGGATTACTATTGATATATTTTTAGATTGTTTTCTAGGTTTCTTTAATATTTACATTTCTTATATAAAATAGGATAGGCTATATCAGATTACTTGGTTTTAATAAAATAATAATAATAAAATAAATTGTTAAAACAGTTACCTTTCATTCTTTCCATGATGTTTGCATTAGATAAGGAATTGAAAACTTATTTTTTTTAATATCTTTGAGAAATACTTCGCCCGTATTTTGGAATGGCTGTAGTTTTTGATATGGATGACATAGAGACTTCTAATTTGCACCATTTGATTTATTTTGTTATGCCCTTTATAATGAGGGGTCACATGTTGGGGTTTGCATTTGTAAATTTTAAGTTGCTCCTCTTTTACCCCCTTTTGAATAGGAGGGGGGGGGGCGAAATTTTCAACCACCTAAAAAAGTAAAAGAAATAGGTATGTATGGTCAAAGTCTCACATTGATATCTCAGGCCGTTTAAGTTATATCCAGGTGTGCCTGGACATAAAACTCACCCTGCATATATACATATTATGTATGTATGATTTTTAATGACACCCCAAAACGTATTCTGGGGACCATGATCGATGCTCATTTGCTACTCCCCACCTTGGGTCTTACCATAAGGGCCACTGTAATAGCTCATTTTTCCTATGGAAATTCGCTAATAAAATAGTATTTCTACATATACAGTAGGTTCCTCTTATTAAGCCGTTCTCAAATTTTTCACCCACCTGTATTTTACCCTTTTAAATTCAAAACCCAACCATGAATTATTGTTAGTATAACAAATTTTCTATATTCAAACAGCCAGTATAAGCCACAAATTTAGTCAAGTTTTCTTTTCTTTTTATATAATAACTAGCTGACCCGGCAATGCTTTGCTATTGCTTAATTTGAAACTTTGAAAGCATGTATTCGTATCCCTGAGGGCCGATGTAAATTATAATGGGATTCTGCTCATTGCTTGATTTACCTAACCTAAAATTATATTCATTTTTTGATCCAAATCAGTTGACCAAAATCAGCTGTTTTAAGCTTTTCATACGAACAGCTGTTTTTTGTGCCCCTGATAAAATCAAAAGAAATCTTTCTTCTTCTTAAGATTTACCTTCCATAAGATTAACATTGAAACTTTGAGGGCCACTGGGGCGTAGCCCTAATGTCCTAGTACTTCGGTAAATGGCCTAAAACCTTCCCAAGGTTAACCTGTGTTACTATACAAAATTTCAAAGCAATCGGATGGACGGTTTGGTAACGCATAAAGGACAAACATACAAACGTACAAACAGACGGACATACATTGAATTTTATATATATAGATTATGATTGTTATTAGGTAACGAAGAAAATAAAGGGATAGCATGACATAACCAAGACCATCTGCAATACATCTATGATTTATTGGAGATGGTCTTGACGCTTGACATTATCGCAGTGCCCAGAAGAAGAAAAAAAAAAAAATGGTTGACTCTTGCAATACCTCCTAAATATACATATTTGACTCTTGGCAGGCTCTTGGCGCTTGTCAATGTTAGGTATTTCGCCTATTAATATTTTTTACTTTTGTTGTTTGTTCAGTAATACAGTACACCTAATACTTGTTTTAGATTGTTAAAATTTGATTTCGTGGCATCAGTGAAGAGGTATGGTTTTATATATACATACAGTAAAAAGTGAACATTTTGTACCTTTTGTTTAGTGCAAACAGCGAAAAGGGCTCAACTTAACCTGTATTGTTTGTAGTATTCTTTGTCGTAGTTTCTAAAATATAGCCTACATTTCCCACGAAATTTGTGTTTGTTTTTACAGTTAGTTTGCGTCTAGTTTCAGAATATAATAAAATTTCTCCAAAACCTCAGGTCACCCTCTCCTGCAAGTTATTGCTTTAAAGTCTTGGTTTTGATAGATTACTAGGCCTAATTAACTTTTGTAAGATTTATTTGTTAACTTGGCAAAAGTGTACATTACAACCATACGCCATATAGTGACAGAGGTGCCAAATGAAAACTGAAAATATGTTTAACAAAGTTTTATGTACAGTAATTAATTATAAACAGAAAATAAAACAGTAAACTTGAACTCAATTCGCAACTTATTTTTAACTTAGGAAATATTAGACGTATCTTTTCAATGACAATATACAAAAGTAAATAAGCATTATTTGCACAACATCACTTAATAAAATTTGTGTATAACACAATAGGAACACACAATTTTCACTTTATAAAATTCTGTAATACATAAATACTTCATAGGTACAGGCCTACTTTATATCAAACTACGAAATTACTGATATTTGATATACATCGATGTTCACGGTTTGATACATTGAATCAATTCTATTTGTATATTAACCCTAGAACCGGCAGCTTTAACAAAAATGGTTTTTTGGCGTGTGCAAGCATTTATTCAAAAGTTCGCCAAAAATAGTAAATGAACCCCAATCCAAAAGTGTTCTATAGCTTTTTTTGTAGAAAAAGCTTCAAAAAATGTATAGCCTATATGCCAGTAAAAAAAATATAGATGTAAAATTTACAAAGTTAGCTCAAGAAACAAAAAATGTTCAGTTAGCCTACAAAAAATAAAAGTTCAACTTTAGGTCTACATAAAAAGTAGTAAACATTTTTTGTAATTTTTCCATAAATGTAAAAAAGTTTTGTAATTTAGTTCTAAATAGAACTGTATAAAAACATTGAACATTTTCAAATTTCTTATTTTGAAAACACAATTTATTATGTTCCTACTACAAGACTGCTATCAAAAGTATGCCAAGTTTGAAACGTAATTTACTCATATATGCTTTGCCGAAAAATGAAATATTATTGTAACAAAGTGTATGGAATAAATCAAGGAATTGAACTGTATACTTGTAAATTATCTTTTCATAAAAGCGTTTGACTTAGAATTATTTGAATAACAAAAGTGAGAACAAATATAGAAACAGTCCATACAAGCTATACGAGAAGGCCGCGAAAACTCCTATGTCTACCCATGTTAAAAAGTACGTTAGGATTCAAATTCAAACGTATGATGAGAACGTAATAACAATCACTTTCCCACGGCCCTATACAACAAACTGTTCAAACAAATCATATTTGTGATGAATCCATCGATATAGGTTTAACTAAGAAAACCTACTGGGCGGGCTGTAGAGATTGATGAAAGTTGAGTTATTTCGTTATGTTTTGTACGAATATTCGGGCGCCAATTGATTTGTAGAAAACTAATAAACTGCAACGATGATTACGTATGTAAATATATGTTTTAGAAAGAAATTTTAAATTAGTTATAAAAATTAAAGTTTGAAACATTACCTTTCCAATGGTGTTTGTCTTTGTGAGATTTGAAGATTTTTAGTGGGTCAAATATTCAATACCGTACAATCACGCGTTACAAATGTGTTGTCATGATCGCACGTTTCTTACGATCTGCCGGTTCCAAAGTTAAAGGCCCAAATGTATTTGTTAGATTGATGTATTTTAAATCGATTAAAAGAAAAAAAAGCTTGAAGTTCTAAGTTATAGTGTCTACTGTAGTCTCCACTGTGTTTGTAAACATATATATAAGTTAGTAAAATCAATAAAGTTGCTTTGTAGGCTGTAACAAAATAGCAAACCTTTAAAAAAAATATAGCTTTAAGTTCTAACTTATAGTCTCCAGTCCCAGTATGTAAACTTATATAGGCCTAAGTATGTAACCCTTTTTAGTTTTTGAAAAAAAGTTTAAAATTTCTAAATATATAGCCTGAAGTTCTAACTTATAGTCTTTAGTCCCAGTATGTTTCTAGTTTATAAACATACATAAATAAACTTTATTATTATGTAGGCCTACTTCGTCTTTGTAGATGGACCACACTGACATCTCCGAAGAATCCCAGGTAGTCAACCGGCCGCCTGACAAAGACGTAAACAGACCACTCCCAGGGCTATATAATATCAGGCCTTGGCATTCTCGTTTCACTTGATTTTTGTCAAACCTTAAATATCTGTAAAGTGCCCGAAACATTCGCTGTACTCAAAGTGTAGACAATAGTAGCCTAGTGCAGTCAATCTCCGAAGACCAAGTACATAATAATAATGTTTGTGACCTTGGAAGTCTATCTTTCAAAATATATAAACTAGTAACACATCTTAGTTTTATAAAAAAGGTTTAATATCTAAACATATATTTTATAGATAGCACTTCTTATTTCCATAGAAATCTAGACCTAAAAAATCTGGCAACCCTGTTATCCTATATCAGCCTATAACTAGGCACCGTAATTAAACATGGCTGAAAATTGTTAATGTTAAATTGTATATGGGCCTAAGCAACTTTTGGTTTAGTAATTTGTGATGTTACATTCTTTCTAAATTGTTTATAATAATTATTTTCCCACAATCATTGAAGTGTCTAATTATTTCATTATATATAGGCCTAAAGGAAAAAGTGAAATTTAGTATAATTCTATTAAAACCTGTGTTCACAGCGTCCTCCACTAGAACCCATTTTACTTTCCTCAAAGAAAGGACTTCTGCTGTTACTATTTCAAAAACTAAGGATGTTCTAAAAGTTCCCTTAAATATAATCAGCAGATGTAAAAAGACATGCATTTTTTTATCATAAAACGGCTGTTGAAGATAATTAAAAATATTTATGTCTTGTGGATAATGATTTTGTGGATGTAGAAATGAAATAACTGTCCAAGGGCAAATAGGGTACTGTAAAAATTATGGGCGTGTACAAGGTATAATTTATGCATTGTGCAACCCTTTATAGGATATAAGGCGTAACTCTAGGTTAAAGGATATATATATTGTAATTTATTGCTCAAATCGTACATACATCGAATTTAACTTATCATTTAGATTAGGTAGTAGGCCTATATTTATATATATAGGCTAGCCTAATCAAGTTATTTATCTTTCTACATTGTTCTTTATTTTTATAAATAAAAACAAACCTACTTGAGGATTTAAACATTCAAAAAATGTTTTAATACCGTATGTTTAACATAAATGATATTAGTACACTTGGATTATTCAACATAAAACTGCAGATGATATTTTAGCATAAAGGCAATGTGATATTTTTATATTTACAATGTTAGGTTATAAAATAATACTTTGGCCAGTGTAATCAGGGCTATAGAATACAAGGGCTGGTCCACTTCTTTGATGTTGACGCTTGCCGACTGTTCCAACCTTCCTCTTGCCCCCCTCTTATGTGACGTCACTCTGGTACCATGACACGCCGTGTAAGCACGGTTCGCCTTAGCTCTCACGTGTTATTTGATATAACGCTGCAGATGATAATTCTTAAAAAAAATATGCAATACACACAACCACCTAAATTATATGTTTACCAAATTTGGTTAAAATATTGAGTAATTATTTTGTTCAGTACAAGTGTTTAAAGAAGGTACGGTATATAATTCTGCGAGATTTTCGCCTTAAGGCTAATTTTCTCGAAGAGGCATTCCACGAATTTCTTTAAAAAATTATACAAAACACACACAATCACTTAAGTTGTTTAGCGAATTTGGTTAATATTGAGCAATTATTTTTTTCAGTACAAGTGTTTAAAGGAAGTATTTAATTCCGCGAGATTTTCACATTTTAATGCACATTCAAGGCTAATTTTCTCGAAGAGGCATTCCATAAATTTCTTTAAAAAGTTATATAATAAATAAATTATATTTTTAGCAAGTTTGGTGAATATTGAGCAATTATTTTCCTCAGTACATGTTTTTAAAGAATTTACAGTACGATTTTTTTAACCGTGCCCTCGGCTCGGCTAGCGCTCGGTGGGCTAGCGGTGTAGCGGGGAGGGATTGTAAAGGCAGTTCCACAAACTTCGAATAAACAAAAATGATTGAATAATTATTCGAATAAAATTATTGAAATAAAAACTACTTGAATGAGTCATAGACTACTACTTGTCTCTTGTTCGAGTATTCGAATAATAATACTGTGGTGTGGTTAAGGTAAATACCAGACACCAAGTAGGCCTACTTCTCCCCAGGCAGGAAGTTTTCCGCGGAATCTAACTCCAGACATCCGTACCACTTCCGTACTGAGCAAACTGTAAGTCAAACGAAAAAATGTTTCAAATAAAATATTTAATTTGGACCTTTATCTAAAACTTTCTCGCGAACACTTTGTCTCTGACCAACAAATACAAAACTTTCCAGCGGTGTGAAAATGCCATGTCATTATTAAAGTACATTGTTGTAATATTGATTTTTTAAATATGAAATAGGTTTTGTAATTGATCTTCTTTTACATCATACGAATCGTATGATTCTTATCTGCGTATCGGTGAAAGTTTCATAATTTTACATCGATGCTAAGTGTATTAAATGACAGTGTTATTGAAACTCGGTTTTCGCTGTTTCACGCCGCTCGGCTTAGTTTTCGAGGAGAAAACTAGAGTAGACAGAGCGATTTCTAACGTTATCATTCGGGTTAGTACAATTTTGGCCGAGGGCACGGTTAAAAAAATCGTACTGTATATAATTCTGCGAGATTTTCGCCTTTTGAAGCATATTCAATGTAAATTTTCTCGTAGAGGCATTCCATGAATTTCTTTAAAAAATTATACAATACACACAATTACCTAAATTATATGTTTAGCAAGGTATTTATTTATGCTACGTTGCAGACGAGATTACTTTATGAAATGTTACCAAGATTATCAAGTAGGCTAATATTGTCTGCAGCGTTACTTGAATATTCCAAGAAACACCTTTACTAACAAAATACATTAAAACAAACATTTTCAGAATGGTGAGATATAAATAAATAAATGTATAATATATAAATAATAATAAGATTTAAACTTAGAGTAGGCCTACCGGTAAATATTGATAACTCAAAATTTAAAAACAACAAATTTTAAGTAATCTGCTTCAAATTAAAATAAACATTAAAAAATATTATTTATTTAATGTAAGAGTTGCAAGCCAGATTATTTTATGTTAAAAAGTTACCAAGATCCTCAAGTAATTTCTTCTGCAGCTTTAAGTTAAAATGTTAAAAAAAATCTTTACTAGCAAAATGCACTTAAAATTTTCAGAATAATTAGATATAAATAAATATATAATATAAAAATAATTATAATCAAATTTAAACCTAGAGTAATAAAATTATTGATGACAAAAATAAAACATAATTTTAAGTTAAACTTCTAGACTAAATTAAATTGCTCAGTATCAATTTAAATTTAAATAGTTCAATTGTTCAAATTCAACTATTAAATTAACTATTCCCTACGGCCTAGGAAAGGAAAATTTCTATAAAGCAGTTTTTTTTAAATATTTTATTTCAGCAGTAATTATTATGTCATGTGCATATCTGCATATAAGCTACTCATCATGTGTAAGTATTTATAACTTTTATGTGTTTTATTTTATAAGTATTACACATGTTTTATTAAACTGCAGTATGACATTCAAGTTTTGGTGGTTTATTATAATAAATACAAATATTTTCAATAATGTGGCACATTTTGTTCAATTTCATATATAGTTTTAGAAATGTTTCAGAGAATCAAATTAAAAGTATGCTAACGTTAGTACACTACATCGGTTTATTACCTACGAATTAGTTAGTTTTATTGTAACCCTGTCTTCTGCTTATATCTTTAGACTAATTATTGTTTACAGTCTATTTATTGCTTTGTGTAGTGTCAATACTAAAACTAAAGAAGAGCGCATCATAAAAATGTTACAGCTTTGCTAAGAAATTGAAATTATTGTAGCAGAAATACTTATAAGAAGCGTTGGGAATGGAGCAGTTGTTACCACCGTGACATCATCACAGTGGCAGTGGCGGGAACGCTTTCCTTGGCGGACTGGTCCAGCCCTTGTGTTCTATAGCCCTGCAGTGTAATACCCTTTGTTAAAATTGCCAGCTTCTGCCAGATTAAAACTGGTTTTCTGTTGGTTAGTAATTTGATAGGAATGTTGCAGCCTAATATAATTTCAAAATTACAGTAAGCAAAATGTAATGGTAATTTCCATCTTTATTTTAGCAGTTGGTTTAAAACCGTCACTAGTAGTTTAAGCAACAATTTGGCGCATTTGCTAAATTGTATATATATATTGTGTAATTACAATAATTAACTGGTCATATATTGTGTAATGTCATCAAAAGACATCATTAATACCAAATCAAGAGTAGTCGCTGTTTAATCAAAGAATTAACTTAGGCTAAACTATAACAATCAGTCTAGCCTATATTCAAGTAGTCAAACTGCAGCTGGAGAGCCAAAATTAGCCAATATGGGCGTATGCATTTCCTTAGGAAATAGAGTAGTTCTGACAACCTAAGCACATTCTACTGTTGATTGTTGAATACAACAGGTAAACATACTTTGTGAATAAAGATTATAAGTTCGACTTCCTGCTATTTTTTTTCTTTTTTCTAGAGATCAACTTAGAACTTCAGGCCTTTTTTTATGTTCATTGATTTAAAATACACATAGGATGATCATTAAATTAAATAGGTACAATACCTGCTTTTTTGTCTTATCCAATCCTAAAATCACTATGTAACCTATGTACCCATCTTCAGATCACAGACATAAATAATTCCCTTCATGAGGTCATCAAAACATTAAAGTTAATACACAAAATAAAAATCACAAAATACGTCACGAAACACATTAAAACACTTTTTCAAAAAACACATTAAAACATCGATTAGGCCTAATCACGCTAACCGGTCACGGTAAAACTTTTAATGCACATAGGATTGATTAAATAATGAACATCGATGTATAGTCTATCCGCTCGGCCGTGATACCTGACTTCTCGGAACTCAACGCCCCCCTCCCTACCCGCTCGCCGGGCCTGCCGGTGGCAAACTAGTTGAGTTCCGAGAAGTCAGGTATCACGGCCGAGCGGATAGACTATAGGCCAAAATTGAATATCGTAGTTTGATGTAAATTACGGTAAACATTAAGTATTTATGTAGTATTACAGAATTTTATAATGTGGAAATTTTCTGTTCCGGTTTTGTTACATTACATAAGCCTATGTATTTTATTAAGTTGTAGGAATAGCGGAGTCCAGCAATCATGTTTATTTAAGTTTGTATCCATAGCCCAATGTAATTGAAAAGATACGTGTAATATTTCCCAAGTTAAATAAGTTGTGAGTTGAGTTTAAGTTTAAAGTGTTTTGTTTTTTGTTTATAATTAATTACTTTAAATTTTGTTAGTCATATTTTTGGATTTTCATTTATTTACAAGACGTTAAGAAATAGAATTGAACATTACAATTAATTATGTATTAGAGCATTTTCTTGCATATATGTTGGCACCTGTGCCAGTAACCTACATGGTGTAGAGTCGTAATGTAAAATTTTGCCTCAATATGATATATTGCCGAAACTTGAGTCTAGACCTCCTCGCTTATGCACAAAACAATGCTTAAGAATGTTATCTCAATGTTTAATTGTATTTTACTAAGTGTGTCAAGTTTTCGAAATTAGCTTATATTATTTGTTGAAATTATAAATGGATCAGTTCCTAAAAAAAATAGCCTAAACATAAAATTACCTAATTTACAGGTTGTAGAATTTTATCAGTTTGTAAAAAGTTATGTACTAATCAACTCCTAATCAATAAAAGCGAGTGAGTAATATATAATATAACAGCTAATTTCACCCATCATCTGTAATACTTAAGGAAACCCAGAGTAGATTATAGTTTGGGGTTATGTTTACAACTTCAATCGTTATAATCTCTTATAAAGTTGATTATTTTAAATATGAGTTATATAACTAATGTATGCTTTAATATACGTTATAATATATTTTGCTTTGAAGCTATAAACTGTATATAAATATAACCTTTTGTCATCAATATATTTGTTTATACAAATTTAAAGAAGAGATACCTATTCATGTAACTTCAGAAACATTCATACATTTTTGTATAATATATCAAACTATTTGATTATTAATTTCTTCACAATAATATTAACAACTTCTAAATCATTAGATCTACCAATATGAAATAAAAAGCAATTAAAAGATAGTATTTGCATCTTTCTTTAAATATATAATACAGTAAGACCTCGATAATCTGGTACGCTCGGGGATCCGGTGATGCCGGATTATCGAGATCTTCCTTTAAAATGGTTTATACAGGGAATAAACTATAAATAAACGCACATGTACTATATATGAACACGTAAATTACACGTTGAAACTACATAACATTAACTGCGTAGAGAGATTGCCGCTAACTGATGGACCTCAGGTAGGCACGGCTCCATTCCCCTTTGTTGTTGGTGGGGGTTTGCTATTTTTACTCTAGCCTGTCACAAATTCTTCGAACCCCTTTCGCTTCCAAACCGTGCAAAGCTAAGCGGTTTTAAATCGAACAACTATTTACAAGAAATTCAATGCATCTTTTTCCAAAGACTTCAATTTGTTCAAATAATCTTCACTAAGTGAAATACGTTCAACAAAATATTGTCTGCAACGAAAGTGTTAAACAGTCCCTTTAACTTTTTCAAAGGACGATGAGAGCACATTGTTTTGAATCGGTTCGGTTTTTAGGAGAAATTTTGATTGAAATGTTTGTTTTGGACAAGTTTATTGAGCAATAGATTTTTACACACTGTTTTTAACGGATGCGGAGCCAACATACAGTGTAGACCGGGCTTAAATCACTCAATAATTACAAAAACTGCCATTTTTAATGAGTGCAAATTTTCAAGATGATGGATGCTGAACTATCGGGTCGACCAGATTATCGAGTGCCGGGTTATCGAGGTCTTTCTGTAATTTATGTAAATAAAAAACAAATAGGCCTTCAGTTTTATAATTCTTATAATTGTACACATTTACTGAGTTAAAAATCCCCGTCAACATAGTTAGGTGGGCCTAGATAAGTAGGACTAATGTTGCTTTTAAATAGTTTGTTTTTTAAATGGTGTTTTTCTGATGTGTATCTAATTAATCAGCCTGTGATTTTTCACGGGGGCTTACTAGTTAAATATATAAAATTTATAAAGAGTTTACAAAAAAGTAAATAGTCTGTATATCCATTAGATTGATTATAGATCATAAAAAAACCAACAGCCTCAACATAATCTTACCTTCCTGTATTGTCAACAGTATGTTTCCCTTTTGTAAACATATATTCATATTTAATATATTACCTCACCTTTAATATATTATGTAAACTTTTGTGAGTCTGTATATTCTCTAAATATTCACTATTTATTCTGTGTAAACAATAAGTATATGAACATACCATTACATTAGCTTTAATCTACTCCCAAGCAGAGTCAATGTGATTAGGTTAGTACCACTAACTCCCTTTCTAAACAAAAACTCATTGACTGTGATGAACTCAATATAGAGAGGGGCCTATACTCCAGTTTAGTTAATACTTTTTAAATGTTTGTAGTTGGGCCTATGCCTATTAGTTACTGTGGTGTGACCATTGTAACCTTATTTTTTATAGGATAACTCATATTCTTATATTAGACTACACATTTTTTTAAATCTAAAATGGTAAATGTTTTGTCTTATAAATCTGATTGAACTATTATATTCAAAATATATACAGCAAAATGAATATTTTTAGGTTTTAATCATTAGTGTAGGCTATTATCAACCAGTAATCTAGCAATAGAAGGTGAAATGTACTTAGTTCTAAACCTACTATATATAACTGGACTTGAATCAAAAACCCGTTAGATTAATTATGGATAGTGTGAATAGAATAATATATCAAGGTATAGCAACTGAGTGTTAAAGCTAGCCAACACCGAGATATGTAGGCCTACTCACATCTAAACCTAACAAATAATACCAACTGGATTCTGTTTACAGGTCCAATATATCATAATTGGAAATTTAAACAAAGAAACATTCAATGTAGGCTATCTGTTCATTGTAACCCAGCATTAAATTGCAGTAAATTTATAATTAGTATTCAACATGAGGCGACTGACCTCGCCACGTCTGTTTCTATTGAGTCATCCTCCTCCCATTCCTTTCTTGTTGGGGTCAAACATTCATATTACTACTTAGAACACCTTAACTAAACATTTGCACCTTGAAATATTTCTTACGTTTTCACCTTCATTTCAAAGTAGGCTACAGTAAGACCTCGATAATCCGGCACGCTCGGGGATCTGGTGATGCCGGATTATCGAGGTCTTCCTTTACAATGGTTTAAACAGGGAATAAACTATAAATAAACGCACATGTACTGTATATGAACACGTAAATTACACGTTGAAACTACATAACATTAACTGCGTAAAGAGATTGCCGCTAACTAATAAATTTTAAAAGCCTAAAACAAAATCATTTTGTACATAACATATTTATAATATAAGCTCTCTGAGCGCTGGATTGTAACAAATATAAAAAAAAGGTTCAGTATACTATCGTGCGAGTGACACGCTGATGTTATAATTGCGGCCATAGCCCCAGGATTATGAAATATTTTTGTCCTATAATAACCTGATTAGTTTTTTATAAGACATATCTAGCCTTTAAAATAATTTTGAGCATATATGAAGCGGAGTAATTAGGTGTTTTATGTTGTTTCAATGTCTTTTTTGCCGAAAAATGAATATAAAGAGGAACAGCGTTCAGTAAGGGAGAGTATGGGTGGGCATAGTAGGGAACAGCAGAGCAGACAAGTTGCGGCGTAGTGATGAGCGATTGTTTGATGCTCAAGATGTTTCAACAATCGAGACAATCGACTAAAACATCACGCATACGTGTATCACTAGTTGGGTGTCTTACTAAGAGAAGTAGACATAAGTCATAAGTGATTTTAAGTTTTACAGAATAAAGACTTTGTATACAGAAACTCAATTTTTTTAATTTTTACTCTAAAAGTCACTGAAAAGTCACTGATTTTTATTTCTGGGAACTATTAGATACCCTGAAAGCGGTGTTAAATCGAACAACTATTTACAAGAAATTCAGTGTATCTTTTTCAAGAGATTTCAATTTGTTCAAATAATCTTCATTAAGTGGAATACGTTCAACAAAATACTGTCAGCAACGAAAGTGTTAAACGGTCCCTTTAACGTTTTTAAAGGACGACGAGAGCACATTGTTTTGAATCGGTTCGATTTTTAGGAGAAATTTTGATTGAAATGTTTGTTTTGGACAAGTTTATTGAGCAGTAGATTTTTACACACTGTTTTTAACAGATGCGGAGCCAACAGACAGTGTAGACCGGGCTTTAATCATTCAATAATTACAAAAACAGCTATTTTTAATGAGTGCAAATTTTCAAGATGATGAATGCCGAACTATCGGGTCTGCCGGATTATAGAGTGCCGGATTATCGAGGTCTTACTGTAAATGTTTATTGAATGTTAGTGCAATGAAATTTTCACAAAGTTCTTTAATTTGGGGGGGGGGGGGGAGAAAAGCGGTTATCATCGTTGATCAATTATTTTTTTAAACTAGTTAACAACTCGATTCAATTTTAAATTTTATGCTGCTTTATTTTAGTTTTTGTTGCGTTATTTTCGTCAGTATTTTTTACTGTTATTTTTGTATTGGTGTTTTATTTTGTAGGCCCTACCCATATTTTATAGTCATTTAGTCCAGTCAATAAATTACCAAAAGGGGAGTGTAGAGGATATGAAGAGGGAGGAAGCATTTGACTTTGGAAATTTGTTGGGGCTACTTGGGAGGTAAACATACTAAAAGTTCTTGCCTGTTCCCTGCCACTTCATGGGGGGAGGGGAGAGGAAAGGCCCCTTTTTCTGGTTTTTGCTTATAACTTATAAAAAGGTTAGTCATACAGAAAATTTTACCTATTAAAAATTAAATCTGTCAATATAACCTTCAAGAATGTTGCTATTAATTTTTATCACATCTGTTATAGTTTTCGAGATATTCGCTATCAAAAATCAACAATTCCCGGAAAATTTATTATCGCCTCTTGTTTTTGGTCAATTTTTACTTTTTAACTCCTCATCCTTACTTTTTACAGAAAAGTTGACTGAAAGGAAGTTGTAGAAAATTTTATTTCCATCAAAAGTATAAATAATTTTACTAATTTATCTTCAACAGGTCAAATGTTCTGCTAAATTTCAAACTGTCATAACTTTTGACCTGTTAAAAATAAAAAAAGTGTTAAAGTGTAGGCCTATACTTTTGAAGAAAAGACTTCCTTCAGTCGACTTTCTGTAAAAAAAAGGATGACGAGTTAAAAAGCCAAAATTGACGAAAAATATGAGGTGAAATACATTTTCTGGGCGTTTTCAAGATATAACTGAAAACCTGAAAAGAGGGACCGTTCCATCCCCTTTTCCCATGAAGCAACAGGGGTAGGGGCGGGGGCTTGAAGTATGTTAACTCCCAAGTACCCAAACAAATTTCGAAAGTCAAATGGTTCCCCTCTTCATATCCTCTACATCCCCTTTGTTGACTGGACTAATTCATTATTCAAATAAAAAACAAAATTTTTAGTAACGTCTCAATTTTATTTTTGAGTCTTGCCGTCCATGGTTTTGCCAGTGACGGCATTGATACAGACTAAAGAATATAAAAAAAACAAGCGTGTTTAAACATAGAACAGTTATTCACAACAAAGAAAAAGGAAAGGGGTGTGAGGTACCTATTGACTAGTGTCATAAGGTAGACAATAGGTTCAATAGAGCCGAGTTGAACAAACATTCTCGTTAAGTACAAGGCTAGTATCTTTACAAAATAATCTCTTAATTTCTAACATTTCCAAGAAATTTTTATTTTTTTTAATGTAGTTCTACCAAGTACCTTCGGTCATCAGTATCAATCGTAATTCATTATTCTTTACCTTTACGTGTATTTTTCTATCTGTTTTTTCTTGTTAAATAATTTTAAGAAATACTGTAGTTATCTTTATTGTTAATTACAGTATTTTAGTATTTTCTGAAATAGTTTTAATTGACATTATAATATTTTTGTGTTTTATCACATTTATGAGCATTGTACACTCCATACTGCACTAGGCAATGGTGATCTGATCAAACCTTGACCTTATATTCTCTCTCAGTTTTAAATTGCATTACCTCTTAATGGAAAGTTAAATTATCACATTTTTAAAGTGATAAACAAATTAAAGTATAAATGAGCAAACTCATTTCTAAACTTGTTCGGGAAAAATATGTCTGATATGACACATATTACTAATATGCCTAATTTTGTTTCAGTTTTTAATAATGGAAAGTTACATAAAACCAGAAGATATCAAACAAGAATTTTGTGGTGTTGTAATAAAGGAAGAAGTATGTTTTGAGCAGATAGAAGAACCAAGTTGTATTGATGGGATAGAAGAGGAAATTGGGATGATAAATGACATACAAGAAGAAATAGCGAGTTTTGAAATAACACATGTCCAAAGTTTTACTTCTGATATTTTAAAAGAAGAAAATGTATTAGTAAATGAGGTAAAAAAGGAAGATTTGAATAATATTGATGTAAATAACGACAATGAATTTATACAAGAGGAAGAAGAGATTGATTATGTTTGGTAAGTTTACTAGATAATAATCTTTAAGCTAAATATCTATAACAAGTTACAATACTGTAGGGCTATAATTAATTTACATAATATTCGATTCTAGTATCTGGATATTGCAGCCAGAGTTTGTGATGTTATCTCTTATGTTGCTCGTCTCATGATATTAAATTATAATGTATTGGTTGCTTACCCTTACCTGTTTTAATGCCATTTTCAGTCTTGAACTCGACCTGCCTCTTTACATATGACCCAGGCTTCTAAGTTAAACGTGTGTTTATTTTACTGAACCTATTTACAGTAATATCTTAAGTTACTTATACCCAGGCACAGAACCAAGATATTTAATAAATATTTCACTGTGACAGCATGTGGAATTCATTGCCGGAGAGTTTAAAATGCATCAGTGACCGTGTTCAGTTCAAGAAGGCTTTGGGTTGTTGGTTCTGCAACAGTTTTGGGTAGTTTTGGGTGGGATTTGAGACATGTTTTTGAATGTGTGTGTGTTTGAGAGTGTAAATGTGTTTATGTATATGTTTATGTATTATAATTTAACATAATTAACTTTTAGTTTCATTTTAATTTAGGAGATAAATGTGTATATTTTTAGTTTTATACATTATGTTTTAGAAATAATTATTATTTGTAGTTTTGTTTGTTTATTAAATTTTATATGTAATATGAATTTTTATGTATTTTTAAATTCGAGGTTAAGTGGAAGAGAGGACCCACGCAATGGTTCTAACTTCGCCTCACTAAATAAAGATTATTATTATTTTGTTTGTAGGTTTCAATCAGTAAGCGGTGTTATTTCCCAAAATAAACCTACATAAATTCATAAGTTAAACCTTCTGTTGAAAAAATCTTTTTTTCTTGTGTGTTCAGCTAAGCTGGTTTACATGAGTTTCAAGTCATATAAAAATGGTCATATTTCTAATTTGTATACATAGGTACGGTATTTGGAATAACCGAAATATAACCAGTGGAGGAAAATTCAAACTTAAAAGTGATGAAATTGGGACGTTAAATATTTTTGTTTTTATTGAAGCAAATGAGTTGAAACCGGAAATCTCCGGCCATATTGACATTTTGCTGTGGCTTTTTATTTAAATAAGTGTTTAATTATTTTAAACTTTTACGGCCGCAATTGGGCATTTTCGAAAAAAATTAAAATACTTCCATTTAATGAGAAATGGTCAGTCGCAGGATAAACTTTTTATTTAGAGTGTATTTTTTTGTGTACTTACTTTTTTTATGAACATATGTTATAATCTGTTTATCAAGTTAAACTGTTTTTTATTATATAAAAAAAATATATCCTAAATAATGCCTTTTCTACACCTTTTTGTTTTTTATAATTATAAGACAAAAGGCCATAAAGAACAGAGATGTAAGTACCAAATTTGGCAAAACTTTGAGAATCTACTATTAATTTGTAGTTTTAGAAAAGGTTTAAAAAAATCATTTTCAAAGGTTCCAAAATAAAGGCAGTTTTACATTTTGTAAACGGATGGGTTTTCAGTACTTTAGATTTCAAAACTGTTTTTTATTTAGTGACCACCTTTTAAAACCGTTATGTGAAAAATATAATAAAAATTAAATTTTTATCCTTTTGAAATTATACTTTGGTATAAATTAAATAAAAATAAGAATTTCCTTAAAAATTTATATTAAAACTATTATATTTATTAATATTATTTATATGTGAATGGAGGAAAATGATGAAACATGGAATATAAAAGTCATGGACTGTCACGCAAATATGCCTCACAAAAGCTCTTTTAAAGTCCATTTGATAGAGTATCAAAGAAAGTTGTGATTTAACATGCATCCTTTCAAATTATTTTAAATGCCAGAGTTTTCGTAATTTAATTGAATTTCATTTTATACAAAACTTGTGTGAAAATCTAGCATCAAAATTATGCTATACATGAAAAAATGTCAAAAAAGTTAATAAAAGTCTTTTTTTATATAAAAAAGTGATGTTTTAACTTAATAAACAGATTGTAACATATGTTCTCGAAAAACTACATTAAAAACCTACACTTAAAAAAAGTTTACCCTGTGACTATTTTTCATTAAATGGCTAGTGTTTAAATTTTTTTCAAAAATGCCCAATTGCGGCCGTAAAAATTAAAAATAATCAAACACGTATTTAAATAAAAAGCCACAGCAATATGGCAATATGGCCGGAGATTTCCGGTTTCGACTCCAAAATGGCCAAATATGGTGTAAAAATTAATTTTTTCAAAATTTATTCACTTGTTTGTAGCATGGAAATACACATTTTCTCCAATTTTCATAAAGATCTGATGATTTTACACCTCCTTTTGCATTGTTAGTAAAAAAATAGATTGAGAAATTTTGATTATTTGAGGTTAGAATATATTTTTAATATAAGTATACTCCACAGTTCTTAATAGTCTATTCATTATGAGTATTTTCCTTTTTTATTTTTCTATGATGAGATTTCCAAAAAATGGTGTAGCGATGTTTTCGAAATGCACTTTTCTCTAGAAGCGCTTAGCGAATTTGCTGAGATTTTTGACTTCATATGTATAAAAATAATTTTAAAAAATTGTACTTCCCGAGAACATTATTTTTCATAAAATATTGTTTTGTCTTATGTCCCTGAACAAACCAGGAATGCAAATTTAAAACTGAACTACTTAAACCTTAGTGAAAATTTTTTAAGCTAAAACCTTAACACAAATGGATCGAAGCATTTAAATAAAATATGAATAAAAATCAATGGCAGAGTGTTTGCGATTCAAATTATATATATATATATATAAACACAAACTGCAACAATAAACTGATTTTATAGTTTTAGGCTAGAAATTATGCGTTATAACATTCTGTGTTTTGTGTTTAGGCCTGAAAATGATCTAAAGAAAATAGATCCGTTGGCTCTTCCTGAAATAAAATGTGTAAGTGACTAATTTTTTGTATAATTGACTTTTTATGGCGCTATTTAATTTAGAAAACATAAGTATTTAGAATTTTATAATAGTGTTACAACTCAGGGCTGGTTCAAGGGGGTTTTGGGCACATGTGAGGTCAGGGTTTGATAAAATTTGTATAGTAAAGTTTTACTTTCTAAAAAAAGTGTAACTAAGATTTTTTAGTAAATGTGTAATAAAAATATTTTGTATTATTAAATAAGAATGGCAGAATTACAAACTACATTTAACAACTTTACAATTAAACCTTAAAATTAAATAAAGAAAGATTTGGATGATTTATTTACATACATGCGTTTTATGAAGACATGATTAGATTGTTTGAAAATGAATTAAATTATATTGTTGAATTCCAAAGATTTACTATTTATTTGATTAAAGTGTTTTAAATTTGTTGTAATTTGTTGATTTAAATTTTGTTCGTTTATTTTAAAATATTTATGAAATTGGTTCCAATATAAGCAGTTTTGTGTAGGCCTAATTGAAAGGAATACATATTTACACCATTTTTCATTTGTTTTAAAACAAATACTATTTGCTGTTTTCTGTTTTTTTTTTTTTATATTAATGGCAATTATTTGAAAATAATTAACCTGTGAGAAATAATATATAATTATGTATACTATACATTTACACATTTTCTTGAAGCGGCAGAATTTTAAGATAGTCCTCCTATGAAGTTTCTTTCCTTACTCTCAAGCCTCAACTTTTAGTTCTTTTAAAGTTAGGAAAACAAAATGTTTTGTGCTTTTTAAAAGATGTAATCATGTTACAGGAAAATGAATTTGGAAACATAGAAGAAGAAGAAGAAGAAACAGTGGCATCAGTCAGTCTGTCTGGGAGCTGCATCAGTAAAGGTAAATTTTATTTAATAAAGAAGAATATTTGTCTTTATAACATTAAAGTCAAAAAGTTCCCAAACTTAATATACATCAGTCAGAAAAACAAATTCGGGTAATTGCTTTCTCAAGGTTGGCAGCACTATTATAGATAGCATACAGGTTGTAGAAGAACTGTTCACTTATTTAATCCTGTTTGATAAATAATATCTTAAGATCAGTTTTCAGAAGTAAAACTCTCGTAGATAACAACTACAGTAGATGCCTAAGAGACTAAAGCCCTGTCCGTACTTAAAAAAATCAAGTGGGATACATGCATTATATGCAACAGTGGTAGGGGAACCTGCTGTTTATGCTTAGACTACTAAGCACTATGTATTTGTCAAAAAAAGGAATGTAGCAACTTAGAATATAGTAAATTAGAATGCAAAAACACTTTAGAAAGAACTCTTTTACCTTACAAATTCAAAGTTTTAAATAGTAACAAAATTTAAGGTTATTTTATATATATTTACGCTTTTAATAGGCTATGTTAAAACAAAGAAAAATATGCTTTTAATTACTCATCCTTCAGTGGCGGCTCGTATTATAGGTTCTCTGCTTCAGAGAACCACCAATCTACTTGCTTTAATACCATAATATTTTAATGACTACAAATATTTAGTTCCACATTTCGTAAGTCCAATAGTATGGAGTGAAAAGTTGTTAAAATACGACGGAGACACACACTGAGATGGCAACATCGTCATTAACCCTTTAACTGCTATGCCCGTTTATATACGGTCGTAGCACTAGTGTACTTGTGTGCTATGTACGTGCATATACATTGTGCTTATTCACTCTTGTATGCTATGGACGTTTATAAATATTAATGTAATTTGAATAGTCTGGCTTGTGCTGCTATCTATTGGCTTCAATAAATACAATGTAATATGGGTAGTCCGACATGTGCTGCTATCTATTGGCTTCATATTGATCCTTTTCAAAACATTGTATTTTGATCTCATTTTCAGCAAGGACAAAATTACAATGGCTGTAAATCAGCTGTTATTACACAGCTTATTTTACATACGTTTCATGTTGCTGTATTCTTTGGTTTTTATAAAAATGGAGTCTAGGCGTATTCATGATAGTAGTGTAGAGCGTGCCCCCAGAATTTGCATGAATTGTGCCCCCAGAATTTGCATGAATTGTGCCCCCAGAAAACAAAAAGATTCCAGTTACATATGTGAACAATGTAATGTCGGATTGTGCATAGTGCCTTGCTTTGAAATTTACCATACAGAAACAATTTTTTTTAAATAAATATACTTGAAAAAGCGAACAAATTTTTTATTTCTGAATTTTAACTGTCCAAAAAATGTTTAGAATACGGAAACAAGTTTTCTAAATACTGTAACATATTAAAAGTGATCATAAATAACAGAATAATAAAGAGGAATCGGACGTCTTTTGTGTCTGGTAGGAGCAAGGCAACTGATGTTGTGTATTATTCGTACGAGTCTTATACCCACCAATACTTTCTATATTTACAATCAATTAAAACACAAGTACATAGTTTTGGTATGATTCCCATTCGTGAACAGTATGGGCAGTTAAAAAGTTTATCTTCGGTGAACCGAGTGCATATCTTGTCACAGCAAGTAAATCCTTCAAAGTTTGTCTTGTATAGGACTAGTTTTATTGCTTTCTTCTGTTCCGTTACGCATCTACAGTGACAAAAACTATAACATCTACAGATGTTACA
>JAGFPH010011962.1:0-11484 GCA_018207615.1 Philaenus spumarius | reverse complement strand
CCCCCCTAAAATTTCGAATTTTTCGAAACCCTTTCTTAGCGAGCGCCTATGGCCCTAGAGGAAGCTATATACCAAATTTCATTCCAATCTGTTCGGTAGTTTTGAAGAAATTGTGATTTAATAACTTTGATCCCCCCAAATCCCCCCTAAAATTTCGAAATTTTTCAAACCCTGTCTTAGTGAGCACCTATGGCCCTAGACGAAGCTACATACCAAATTTCATTCCAATCCATTCGGTAGTTTTGAAGAAGTCATTTTTTAATAACTTTGATCCCCCTAACCCCCCCTAAAATTTCGATTTTTTTCAAACCCTTTCTTAGTGAGCACCTATGGCCCTAGAGGAAGCTACAAACCAAATTTCATTCCAATCCGTTCGGTGGTTTTTGAGAAATCGTGATGAGTGTGTCAGTGGGTTTTGGCTTTTATATATATAGATTTATTTATTTTATATAAAAAAAACAAAAAAGAGCAACTTACACAACTAACGAATGTATCAAATTTGGACCGAATCGGATTTAAAATTACAGTGCAGTTACAATGCAAACACGTATATACATACAATTTTAAATGACACCCCAAAAACGTGTTCTGTGGCCAATACAATATCATAGGCCAGCTTTTTAAAGTTTACTGGATTTTCTTGAGTTAACATCGCTACACTGCAGCTCAACTCTATGACGTCATCATTGCAATCCATTAAGATTCCCATATGCTCCTCCGTTTCACACACAATGCAATAAATTATCAACTAGAGTAAAAACAATGAGGTTTAGAATACAATGGCGAGGTGGGTAAAAACCAGCATTAGCGGTTCCGAAGACACCTTATCCGTACGTGTGATGAAGGACGGAGGGGGGAAGGTTAATTATAAGTGCAGAGAAAGAAATAATGACAGAGGAAATGGCGAGAATACGAAGGAGCTAATGCACATACGGACCGCTAGGAGCGACGCGGTTTTTTGTTTTCATGTCATTAGAACGAACGACGTGGGAAAAATGTGTAACAAAGAGCATCTCATGTGGGATGTATACGGGGTGTGCAAGAAGAGAGATATACCACTCTTCGTCCTGTGAGGGGATTAACATTTTGTCCGTAAACCTCTTTACTGATGCAAACTGTTTAAAAGAACTGTTTAAGGCACTGAAAATCACTGAATTATGTTTGTTCATTTTCGTAATCTATATTATAAAAACATAAAATTTGTTTGTATGAAGGGGGTAATCTCTGAACCGATTGAAAATATAGTTTTACCAATAAAAAGCTTCACTATCCCTGAATAACACAGGTAATTCATTTTGATGAAACCATTTTTTATTTCAATATTTGTAAATTTAGTCGGAAAAATTCGTAGGTTAGGCCTAGACTGATGAATTACCAGAGTACCCAATTGAATAAAATAACAGATAAAACAGCTGTTTGCTCTAATACTGCCATTAACACCTGATTTCAATCTTTGAAGCAACTATTTGTGTGTCTAACTTTTAGGTTAGGTTTTTTTAAAGGTAGACCTGAGCCTTGCTGGTTCTTTTAAACTTTATTATGACTGCTGTTATAAAATATACGAAATAATGTTATTTGAACATTTAACTTTATTTACTATCTTAGCTTTGGGGTTATTATTAATTCTACACCTTTATTATAAAGAAAACATAACATGATTATGTGTATAGAAGGTTCCAACTGGGATGGCGTGCGGACCGCGCAAGGGCTTCCCCTAGTAATCTATAAAAAGTAAAAAAGTGATAAATAAATATAAGAGGTGATATATAATTATATAAGAGGCTTTGTCTTGACTGAATGACTGACTGACATACCATCAACGTAACCCAAAAACTTCTTAAGATACAAATACAAAAATTTAAAGGTTTATTCTTATGGAGTCATTGAAATTATGATTTTAATCGTAAAAAATCGTGAAAATTCGAGTGTTTACGGCCAGTCCTATATCAGATAACAGCTGTTCAGATCAAAAGCTTAGTTTAGCAACACATGTTTGTTTACATTTATTACCATAGCAACCAACTTAGCAAATTTAGAATCAGTTTATTATTCCTATCAATAGCTTTTTTAGGTTAGATTAACAAACTAAAATACAACACTAATCTACCAAAAATGCTTACTATATTATAATTAAATTCGAACATCCGTTGTTCCACATTAATAATAAAACAGCTGAATTTTATCAAAAACTTAACATAACTTTAGGTTAGGCTTAAATACTGAACCAACAATATTGCATTGCACAGCAACCAAGTTAACAAGTTTATACATTTCAAAAAATGAAAAAGCGCCATGTTCATTTTAGAACATTTAGTATTATTTAGTATCACCAAGTATACTAATTTACTACAACTTACAAAATTAGGAAGCACAGTGTCCGTTTCATTTTAGCGTGACGTGACTAAACCCATACAACAATTGAGTTTAAACCTTTGAATTTACCACTGCCTATTTTATCTCTTCTGTTTTACGATCAGCTGTTACATTAAATATCCGGTTTATATTAGTACGTGTGTAAAACAATGAAGAAATCATCTACGAAATTAAAAGCGTCTTTCTGAATTTTATTCGAGGTCGCTTCGTAACACCACCCGCGCAGCTTGATGCGAAGGTATAACGGGGCACAGCTGATTAGATCTATTCCTTTCTTCTTCATCATCTCGAGCGCTGAGGAGCAGAAGAAAGTGAACTGGTCAGCTGGTTCCCATGAGGGCAGAGGTTCTGATCTTGTTATGAGATGTCAGGAGTTTCTATTGTCGTAAAGCATGATTATCTGGCCTAATGGATCGACGATTGTATGTGATTACACGGTGAAGAACACTTGATGACTTCATAGTGTAAGCTTTGTGTGTTTACAACCGCGTGGAAATACCGATATTGTTCATTAAATTAATGGTGCTTTCTCCTTATATATTAC
This sequence comes from Philaenus spumarius, assembly GCA_018207615.1. Lineage (NCBI taxonomy): Eukaryota > Metazoa > Arthropoda > Insecta > Hemiptera > Aphrophoridae > Philaenus > Philaenus spumarius. The sequence goes on along the minus strand of JAGFPH010011962.1, from coordinate 8,567 downwards.
TAGGGAAAACTCCTGCGTGCTGCGCACGCCAACCCCGTTGGAACCTTCTATACACATAATCATGCTGTTTTCTTTACAATAAAGGTATATATTCACAGGTGATATAAATTTAAATTTATTGAAAAATGACAGATATATTGACCGATACTTAAATGTACTGACTGGGGCCGGGTTTGTAAGCTGTGTGAACGTACCGACTCGAGTGTCCGGCGAGGGTAGTTCATGCATTGACCATGTATTTGTTAACCATTTTGATTTCGATAAAGTGCAGGCTGCAGTAATTCAAACCCACGTCACGGACCATTATAGCACAGCGCTTGGCATACAGTTTGAGTTGCCTTCGGGGACTGTTTCGAAGTCTCCAATTCCGTCTTTTTTCGATAAAAATGAATTTGTTCGATTATTGACTAAACTAGAATGGGAATCTGTTACCTGTTCGCAAGATATCCGAGTTTGTTCTTTAATTTTTGAATCTCTTATTCGGAAGCTTGTGCTCGATTCAACGAAAAGTACTTCATCATTCATATCACGCAATAAAAAATTAAAACCTTGGATTACTACTGGTCTTATTCGATCTATTAGAAAGAGAGATAAAATCGCAAAATTAGTAAGGAAGCAACCATTTAATACGGTCCTTATAGCTTATTTTAAAACTTATAGAAACCAACTAAACACTATTATAAAGACAGTTAAACGGAATTATTATAGAGACCAATTAACTCAATGTAGAAATGATCCGAAACGTCTTTGGGAAATTATAAACGATTTGAGCGGTCGCGGTAACAGTAAGAAAGGGTTTCCAATAAAACAATATTTGCAAGGTTCCCAGTCAGACATAAACACAGACACATATAAACAAGTTGCTAATGAATTCAATTCGTACTTCTCCAACGTCGGATATAATTTAGCGTTATCTATCGACTCCGGTGGTGAACCTATAATAAGGGACGAAGACTACGAGACCTTATCTAATTTCAACTTACGTACTGTTACTGAATACGACATTATAAGATATGCAAACAGTTTGCGGGGTGGCTCTGCACCTGGCTGCGATGGCATCTCAGCGTCCCTTCTTAAGGACAACATTGATCTGTTTATGAAGCCTTTACTTCACATAACAAACTTAAGTATTGAGTCAGGAATATTTCCTGATATATATAAAACTGCTATGGTTTTCCCTCTTTTTAAAACTAACGACAAGTCGGAAAAAAATAATTATCGTCCTGTATCTCTATTAAGCGTGTTTTCAAAAATTATTGAAAAAATCGTTAAAGACCAGCTAATTTCATATTTAAACAAACACAAAATTCTAACGCGTTGTCAGTACGGCTTTAGACGAGACAGAGGGATATCTGATGCCCTGTTTGATTTGACCAGCAACATCAATGATGTTATTAGCAGTAATAGGCGTAGCATTGTGGTTTTTTTGGATCTTGCTAAAGCGTTTGATTCCGTTGACAGGGAGAAACTTCTTCGCAAATTGAAATTAATCGGTTGTAGAAGAAAGTCTTACTCGTGGTTTGAAAGCTACCTGTCCAATAGGAGACAGATTGTTTCTATATGTGGGGTAAACAGTGATAGTTGTTCTGTAAACTATGGGGTGGTTCAGGGAAGTACTCTGGGGCCGCTTTTGTTCTTGATTTATATAAACAATTTGAACAAATTAAATATTGAGGGCAAATTCTTTCTTTTTGCTGATGATACGGCTATATTATTTGAAGGGGAAACTTGGGAAGAAGTACAGGAAAAGGCATTGAGGGGTTTGGCTTCCGTAAAAAAGTGGTTTGACCAAAACGAGTTAACTCTTAATGTTTCTAAAACTAAATTTCTGCCGATTTCACTGAGAGCTTGCACTGATCTAAATCTAAATTCTTTAAAACTACATTCTTGTGGTGATTATCTAAACAAGGTATGTTTGTGCGAACATATTGAAAGCACTGATTGTTATAAGTATCTTGGAGTAATGTTTGATAAACGGATGAAATGGACTGAACATGTCAAATATGTAAAGCAAAAAACACGCAAACTAATCTATGTTTTTAAACATCTTAGTGAAATCCTAAATGTTCAAGAGCTGAAACTATCTTATTATGCATATTGTCAATCATTATTTATGGGGGGAATAATAGCCTGGGGGGGTGCCTTTAAAACAATTCTTGAACCTCTTAACATAATTCAAAAATCTATACTTAAATCTGCATTGCGTAAAGGCCGTTGTTTTTCTACTGAGACACTTTTTGACGAATTTAAGGTTATGAATCTTAGACAAATTTATGTCAAAACTCTTGCAATTTATATTTTTAAAAACTACCGAGTTATTTTCGAAATTACCGATCATCAACGTTTGACACGCAGCTCAAAGTCACTTGGAATTTTAAATAAAAAATTAAGTAAGACTTTCTCGGTCACGAATTCACATTACATAGCTCATGTTTTATATAGGAATCTACCTGACCACTTACGTATGTTTAATAACTTTAAACTTCAGACATTTAAGAAACATATTACAAATTGGCTTCTGGAATTGGGAAGGGACGGTACTGAAAATGTCATTGTATCCATCTACAGGTAGCAAATATATTTACCCTTGTTTATTGTACTACCTTATCTCTCTCGCTATTATTGATTCTCGTGTGTTGAAGCAGTAACTATTTGTTGACCCGGGTTGTTTTGGTCTGATATGGACTTGGATTCCTCCGTTTGGCACTTCCCACTCTACTCTACCTCTATTGTTTTTATATTATAAAACTTTAATATAGATCAATAAATATATTATGTCTTCCTTGTTGGATTTTTAGATGCGACTCGTGCCTACGCACAGGCTAAGCCTATGTGGGCACAATTTCCGTGATATTATTATAAATTTTTTCTGTATTATATTTAAGGAAATATAAATAAATTGAATTGAATTGAATTGAAATAGGATTAATAATAACCCCAAAGCAAAGATGGTAAGTAATGTTAAATGTTCAAATCAAATTATTTCGTGTATTTTATAACGGCAGTTATAATAAATGTTAAAAGAATCAGCAACGCTCAGGTCTAAACTATAATAAAAACCTAATCTAAAAGTTAGAAATACAAATAATTGCTTCAGAGTTTTAAATCAGCTGTTAATGGAAATATTAGAACAAACAGCTGTTTTACCTGTTATTTTATTCAATTGGTTGTTATGGTAATAAATGTAAATACCGTATTTTTTACACCTAATCTAGCGTAACCCAACCTAAGAATTTGTTCTAACTAAATTTGCAAATATTGGAAAAAAAATGTTTTTATCAAAATGAATTATAGCATAATATGTTACTCAGGGATAGTGTAGCTTTTTATTAGTAAAACTATTTTTTCAATCGGTTCAGTAGTTCCAGCGATTACCTCCTACATACAAACAAACGAACAAATTTTACCTCTTTATAATATTAGTGTAGATATAGTCTGTAAACAATTTAAATATTTGTATTAATGTCCTCACTAAATCACCCTTGGTCTGCTGTAGTGGCGGCCATCCTGCATTTTTATCCCATAAGAGCAATGTTAAATTTCAAACCATTTATTTCGTTTACTTTTTATCATAAAATTTTTTACAAGGTCTCATTTTAAGCACAGTCACAATACGCATCCGTCTTGCAATTTTCATTTTTTTTAATGCTTTTGATTTGTTATGTAATTGACATTTTGTAAGTACAAAGTTTGAATTTTTTCCTAACACAATAAAAAATTAATAATGAAAAATAATTTGCAAGCCGCATCCGGAATTTTATAAAGAATATTCAGTTTTTTTTTAACACTCAATTACAAAAGATAGCCTAGACTTATAAAATGGTTTGAAATGAAGCAATGTCAAAGCGTTCAGCTGCAAGAAATTGCACTGTTTAGATAGGGATATAGCGAGAAGCGGTTGCCTTTCCGGTTGATTTCTCGTTTACTGGAGCAGACCCAGTAAGGGTCTGCTCCAGTAATCAAGAAAGCAACCGGCGACACCAGCGCTTTTCTCTATAGCCGTATCCAAACAGAACAATTTCTTGCAGCTGAGCGCTTCGTCATTGCCTCACTTCAAACCATTTTATAAGTCTAGGCTATCTTTTGTAATTGAGTGCTGAAAAAAAAAAACTGAATATTCTTATAAAATTGCGGATCCGGCTTAACTTTTAACTATTAACTTTTTTTTATTGTGTAAAGAAAAACGTTCAAACTTGGTGCTTAAAAAATGTCAATTACGTGACAAATTAAAAGGATTTTTTTTAATGTGAAACGCAAAACGGATGCTTATTGTGACTGCGGTTTAAATGAGACCTTGCAAACAATTCTGTGATTCAAAATATACGAAATAAATGGTTTTAAATTTAACATTGCTTTTACGGGATAAAATTGAAGATGGCCACCACTACAGCAGATCATATCTAGTTTTAAAACAAAATGTATTACATTTTTTTACGTGATGGTATCGGAAAGAATATAATATGAAATCAAAGTTTATATTTCGTAAAATCTTTTAACAGGTTATTCGCATTAGGATATAAACCAAAACCTACATGAGATGTACAAACAGGAATATTTTCTTTCACTTTCCACGGCCTCTCTACTCAAAATGCATACATCCTGTTTGTTTTCCCTATAGGTCAGCACGTATTTGCTAAGTTGGTTGCTATATGCTAATGATTGTAACAATGCATTTAACAAAGATGTGTTTCCAAGCTTTTGCTCCGAATCAGCTGTTTTATGTGTTGCAGTTTTGTATGTGTGAACCCTAGGAGTTTACCATTTTCCGCTTTAAAATTAACATTTTGCAAAATCCTTTCTTAGTTTGCCTAAGTAAATACCTTTAAATTTTCGTATCTATACTATTAAAATAGTTTTGTCGAAAACCTATTTCCAATCGCCCAGCCTCCTAATGGACCGTTTTTGATGATTTTTTTCTTTAATGTGTTTCTTTTTAACTCTAGATATATCAACAAGCATTGAATTTTATTAGCACTCTGGGCCATAAAATTCAAATTTTATGAAATTTTTTCGTTTTTTTTATATTTATTTTAAAAACTAAAAAAAGGTACGAGGTTGGTTGATAGCTCAATCTAAAGAGCTAAAAATTTAGAACATTTGTGCTGCTTACAGTACCCTTCCATCTCTTATAGATTTTCAGTTATATAAATTAAAATGTTTGAAAATTGTATGATCTATCTATATTATTAAAAGATTTTTGTCGAAAACCTATTTCCAATCGCTCAGCCTCTCCTAATAAACCGTTTTTGATGATTTTTTCTTTAATGTGTTTCTTTTTACCTCTAGATATGTCAACAAACATTGACATTTTTTTATCATTCTGTGCCATAAAAATTCAAATTTTATTAAATTTTTTCTGTATTTTGGATTTTTTTTACTAAAAAAGGTACGAGGTTGGTTGATAGCTCAATCGAAAGAGCTAAAAATTTAGAACATTTACGCCGCTTACAGTATCCTTCTATTTCTTATAGATTTCCAGTTATATAAATTCAAAATTTTTAAAATTGTATGCGCTATCTATATTATTAAAAGATTTTTGTCGAAAACCTATTTCCAATCGTTCAGCCTCTCCTAATGGACCGATGTTGAAGATTTTTTTCTTGAATGTGTTTCTTTATACCTCCAGATATGTCATCAAGCATTCTAACTTTTAGGTAGAGTTTTGTTTAAGTGTAGACCTGCTGGGTTTTAACCTTTATTATAACATTTATTATAAAATGTAAGAAATAATTTGATTTTTAAATTTAACATTATTTACCATCTTAGCTTTGAGATTATTATTAATCCTAACCTTTATTGTACTGAAAACATAACACATGCGATAGAAGGATCCAACGGGATTGGCGTGCGAAGCACGCATGGGTCTCCCCTAGTTTGTATCTTGAATAGTTTTTGCTCCACGTCGCTTCTACGTCAGTCATTCAGTCAGGACATACAGGATGACTGGTGATAAGTGTTAAAACCTTATTGGTGATACGTTACTCGGTACGGTACTAGTTAGCATATTTAGTATTGTTTACTCTCATGGTTTGGGATTAATACATATTTTAAGACTTATCAATTTTAACACTAATCAACACCCAACCTGTATATCAATGTTTTATTGCTGGTATGAGTCATGAATGCTTTGAGAAAAAATGTATTTTATTGACGCTTCGTATTATTTTTTGAAACATTGTTTTTTCCTATGCAAGTTTCTTATACTGAGAATCATTTCTTTTAGAAAAGACACAGGTTGTCGAGGCAAAACCTTTCTAACTTAATTCCGTATTTCACAATTATTATAACTAAGTAATTCATTGTGCTAACCGTTACGCAATCGCTTTTATAGAAACGGAATGCAACCGAATTCGCACAGCACAGGACCAATTTGAATAGACTTTCACAATACAAACAATACGCACTCTAATGGGACGCAGTTAGTTGGTAAAGCACGTAGCTTAGCCTGATTACGTCAATCTCTGGAGTGCTGACTGTTACGTCAGCGGTCTCTTCAAGCAGAACTCGTGGGATCCTAAACAGTCTATAACTGTTTTATAACACTCATTACCGTCTGTGCAAATAATTAACTCTAGTTTTTTTACTGTTTAGGGTTCACTAGACTGCAGTAAGGCCAAAGGAGATTGCTTTCTTTGTTGTGTTCGTCTTTCCCTTTTAACTTCTAAACTACTAATGCGGTTTTTATAGAGGGCGATTCGGGAAGAAACCGGGACACTTTCAGGACGTATTCTACTAGTGAAAATTAAGGGTATAGTTTCTTATAAACATTGGTTCGGAATTGCTTCGTTTTCCAGTTATTCGGCTTTTTGTTTTGTCTACAAAATACTTAAATATCTTTGGATGAACGCAAATTTTTGGAAACATATTTGGTATGGCATCTTTTACCCATGTGCAAAAAACGAAAACGTGTTTTCATATAATTTTTTGACAAGATCTTCAGTGTTTTAATTAACTGTAAAATGCGGCCGTTTAAGTGCGAACACATGTATACATATACAGGGGTGTTCATAAAGCCCCTTTAACTCCTTCGTGATTTTTGTTACAGAAAACAGGTTAACAAAACTTTGTGCATATCTTGTAAGCAAATAATGAGCTGGACTTGTGAGAACAATATAGATGAAATAAAACAATAACACAAAATCTCACAACAAATACGCTTAATTAATAAATCAAACGCGCCCCAACGACAAAGTCGCCACCCTCAGTGACAAAGCTACAAAAGCCAAACTACAACCTAGCTGAGTGAGTTGTAGTTTGGCTTTTGTAGCTTTGTCGCTGGGGCGCGTTTGATTTATTAAGCGTATTTGTTGTGAGATTTTGTGTTATTGTTTTATTTCAACTACATATCTTGTGTTACATAATAGGACAAATTTATATTCTTGCTTCGTTTTAAAGTTCTGGAAAAGGATATTTAACATCAAAGTAGGCCATTAATTTGCTAGGTAGTAATTTTTAATGGAATGAATAGGTTGTTAAGGGGTACTCCTTTTTTTTTAAATGATTCATCAATGTTATAACGTCAATGTTTTTATAAATTAATAGATTCAAAAAAATAAAATACAATCTAAAAGTCTTACTAAAGCAGGATAGAAATTTAGTTACATTTAAAAGATATGATGTTAAAAAAAAATATTTTTTTCTAGAACTTTGATTGTCCATTAGTTTGAATCGAAGTAAGATACAAAGCTCTAGTTTGTGTCATTCACCCTTTTTTAATAAGCTTTACAACGGTGTATTACATAACCTACCTTTACATTGGAAATTGTGAACCCCCTTCTCCCACCCAAGCAACCAAAAATCATAGAGGGTCAGATATGCCAATAAAAGTGTGCTGTTTTGTTAACTTATTTTCAGTAACAAAAATAATGAAGGGAAATTTTTGAACACTCTGCGTGTGTACAATTTTTAATGACACCCAAAACGTGTTCTGGGGGCCATGATCGGTGCTCATTGACCACTCCTGACCTTAAGAGTAATTGCACACCTCACCTTGGAAAATTCGCTAATCATGCCTAATGAGCCAACTATCTCTAATTTTCTCACTTAAAACTCATTTAAAAATTTGTACATTTAAATTATTTAGCTGAGCAGATGAAGGATTTTCAGTGTCCAACTGGCCTCGCCTGGTATTTGCATACGTTTCAAGTAGGCCTATAATTCCTGTGTAGGTATATTTGTTTATACTTATCTAATATCTTTTACCAATGTAATAGTTACCTCTGTCGAAATAATGCCCCCAAATTGAATGCCTTTCGCGCCTAACTGTTGATGCAACTGATAAAAACAAACCACAAACCTTACTTTTCATCTCGTCCACCTTCGCTTGAGTAGGCTATTACTCTTTACATTGGCACAGACTCTAGTGCTAGTGCTAGGTGCCAGGACGTACCTGATGTCTGTGTGTGGGCCACGCGAGACCACCCAAACTGTATTTATGAGTTTGCTAATTCCGACTGTTTTCTTTTCTTCTAGACTAACCTGAGGATATGGAGGACGCTTCAAGTAGGTATCAAGCATGAACGTGCTGCATGATGTGTCGGTAGTTATAGATACGTTTTCTTTCGTTA
>JAGFPH010011961.1:0-21411 GCA_018207615.1 Philaenus spumarius | reverse complement strand
ATATGTACCAGTGAGTAGCTGTGTACATTTAATTCATTGATCAAAACAATTAGAATTACAATCAAGAGTAAACACTTTCAACCTACAAAATACAAAAGCCCCATCACAGCACTGAACACATACCAAGGTGAATCCAAGGGGATGTTAAAATGTAACCAAAAGAAATAGCTGTAAACACGTACTCACCAGGTAACTTTAACTCTTTCCCAATCTCGTCCCAAATCCGGTCTTTCTTCTTGATGTTTTTGTAATCTTTATTATTTAAGTCATAAAGGACTGGATACGTGTACACACACTCTAATAACATTTCTGTTAAATTACTCATAGTTACTCTAAACACACGTCTACACAATCAAAGTACAAAGCACTGCCTACCGAGTACGAGTAGACACCTGTTGTGTGACTAGTGACTGTAAGGTTCCCGCTCTAGTCGCGCGGGAAAACGCTGCATGCAGCGAACCAGGCGGGACGACGCTGCGTAACGATCCCGCACATGATCCCGCGCGAACGATTCGCGTTTGGTGTGCGTTATCTCATATCCCGCCGTTGTTTTACAATCCCGCGCGGGAACTTCCTAGAACTACATTCGCGTCGCTCCCGCTTCCCGCGTTTGGTGTGCGCGGGCCTTTATATGTATGGTTACAGTGTAACATGTGAATAAATATAATAAAAATTTTAAACATTTTTAAATGGGACAATATAAAAATTGTGGTGCAATATCTGACTTCAACAATATAACCAATGATTTATATTCATGACAGTTTTCACATCTGTTGGCAGTCCTTCTTTTTATTTATTTTAGCCATGTGCACACATCAGAAAATTTTGGAGGAAACGCCAATTTGTAATCGGTAGGATTTCCTTTGCTTTAAAGTATTTCAACAGAAAATCTTGGTTCTCGTCTTGTTTGTAAGCAAATATTACGGTACATTTTCTGCAGAACTTTTCATCTTCTTGCTTTTTATGCGTTACGAACATTTTAGTTGGGATCTCTTTCATCCCTGGAAGTTTTTGTTAAGTCAAATTTGTAAAGGGGCCTGGAAATGTAACGAAACATTCATGGCTATATTATGTATTACAATATAGACAGCGTAATGCTTTACAAATTTACGTCTTTGTATTTGTAATTTAATGAATGGCTTTATTTAAAATACTAAATGAAAAGTTGTTTACATTAATTCCATGCAGAACTAAAGGGAACTTTAACAACTGTATGGGTAATTATATTACCACGGTTGGTAGTACTGACGAAAAACTAACAATCGTTATATTTGAAGTTAAACAATTCTTAGGTCTCTGTCTTTTTCCTGTGTAGTCGATTTAATATTTAAATCAGTGACATTAATAACCCGTCACTATAGATTGCTTTGGAAATATCATGCTGGAGATTTTATTGTTAGAGGGAGGCAAATAATTACAAATTAGAAAAGATTTCTCGAAAATTTATAGCAGTTGACACATTATTGATTATTTTTGAACTTTTTTTAAAAGTCCGCTATAATTTACTTTTACTAAGTATGTAATATACATTGTTATAAACAAATTTGGAACATTAATGATAACAGCTAATAATATATCACATACGGATAAGGGTCAGATTAACTGTTTATTCATTTTTATGCTGATTAGCATTATAAAAGCTATGATATCTAATTTAATGAAAATACCATGTAATTATTAACTTTAACACGTTCACTCCTAAGGACGCACATGTAAGCTTGACACTGTACACTATGAGAAGCGGTCGACGCACAGTGCTTGCGTGCTTTGCACGCCAACCCCCATATTGGGAATATTTTCAATACACAATGCATTGCGTGCTTCGCACGCCAACCCCCGAATTGGGTGAATTTTCAATACACAGAGCATTGCGTTCTTCGCACGCCAATTTTAAGCCTATGTGCACATTTGCGTCCGCTTCAAAATATTAGTAGTTATTACGTAGAAGGTTCAAAAATAAAAAATAAAGACATTTCTACTCATTTAGGCTATAAATATCCAAATAAAAGGTATCATAGGAAATACGAAAATTGAATAGCAGTGAACTTGTTAAAAGTCGTAGTATTTCCTTGGCACTGCTGATGCTGTCTCCCACTAACTGGAAGTATTAGATGAACATATTTTCTTAAAACATTTGTTTATCTACACATACATTTATCACAATTTAGATAAGGGAAATTTAAATGTTTAATTACACGAAGATATGTGACTGATTATTCCATTAATAATAATAAAAAGTGTTTTATTTGAGACATAATTACATTTTAAACCAATACCGTTTCAATGAACACTCATTCAGCTATGGTCCGTAGACCGTCTGCTGGGTTAGCACTCTTAATTAATAAACTACACACTTACGCAAAAATAGTCTAACTAAGAAATTCAAAGATGAGTTCCAAAAAATAACAAAATTACAAAGAATAATGATTATTGGCTATGTGCTATTATTAAGGAAAAGTAAAACTAACAATCAGATAATTTATTAAAATAAAATAGGAAAAACAAAATTAATAACATTAACAAAATTATTAACAGTAACAAAATAAAAATAAAACACTTCTGAAATAACCATGGCTGAAAAAACTATGCATACACATGATATAATTCTCAATGTACCCATTAAGAAGAAATCTTGACTTCCTAAAGGAAAAGTCAAAACCAAATTTTTAAAGAAACCCCCAATATTAATAAAATAAAACAACAAAATCACAATTAACCTGAAACTGAAAAGAAAACCCTAATCAACCATATTATAACGAATCGTATAGTAGCTTAAGTTTAACATAATTATTATTATAATTAAACTCGTTTAATAAAAACCATCGATACTGCCACTTTTGTCCCAAATATTTATAGAGACTTAGAAAATCTCGAACGTTCAAATACGCAACGAAATCTTCTTTACTTAACTTACTTTTTAAAAAACACTTTTTTATAAAACATGAAAAAATTTGTCACCTGGCAACAAAACAATAAACGGTTTCACCCTCAAGTGTATTGCACACAGAACATATATATTTTTTATTAGTAACCCAAGGTTTAAAATTCAAATCTATTTGCTCCATTCTGGCTTTAAAACTCCAACGATTTATATTCATATTTAAACTATTATTAAGGTAGCTTCCAATGCCAAGTTCAAGGTCAAAGGCCTTGTATGATACTGCGCATTCTTTGCCCTAACCTATTAGCTATCTCTAATCGCATCAACAATAAATGTCAGATGTTCGTGGACTCTGTCCGAGGTATAGACCACTGACTTAAGACATCCAACACCGGATAAATTCACATGTTTCTATGTCGTCAGGGTACCTACCAGTTAGTAGTGTAAAACTAAGTTTGCAGCTTCGAAAGACTTGTGCTAACTTCGTGGTGCTCGAAAAACCACGAAAATTTCCCACTGATTTCAGTTTTTGGCCCGTAACTCCTAAAAGGGTGCTTCCTACGGAAAACGTCACTCTATCCTTTTTTGAAGCTGTGAACATTTCCTACAATTAGAGCCCAACCTAAATTTTTTTAGGTCCATTACATCCCAAAATACAGGACCTCAAAAATTCTATTTTTGTCGTCTGTCGGGCTAAATATTGGCGATAATACTCATTCTACAAGAAAATTTATTGAAGATATAGTTGTAGAGAATATATTTAGCTTTCATTTAAGCCCAGAACGAAGTCTGTAGGCCAAACAGGTATCTCGTTATCTTAGAAAAACAAAAATGGGTTAAATCGGGGAAGGGACAGATCGAAGCATGAATGAATAAAACATTTAATTGTCACGGATATTCATAGTTATTATACAAATTATTAGTAAAAAAACCATATGTACGTACTCATCCAAAATAAAAATAAACTAACGCAATAATAATAATTAATAACTAAAAAATTAAAATAAAATAACGTTGGCCTTACCTATCTTTGCACCCTTTTAGGAGTTACGGTCCAAAAACAGAAATCAGTGGAAAAATTTCGAGGTTTTTCGAGTAATTTCGAAGTAAGCACAAGTCTTTCGAAGCTGCAAACTTGGTTTTACACTACTGGTAGGTACTCTAACGACATACCAAAAAATCAGAAACATGTGAATTTATCCGATGTTTGCCCTTTTTTTTCTACCGTCAGTGGTCTAATATCCCTTTTCAAAAAAACATCAATCCCAAATTTCCGACCAAGGGCTTTCCGCTCGCGACAACAATAAACTTTGTACTGATTATTATATTACAGGCAGGTTGAAACATTGCACTAAAGAAAACTAAATACAACCAAAGTTTCTACAGTTATCGTCAATTTTACCAATACTCCATCGTATAAAGTATTTTTCTAGAAATACTTATTACAAAAAACCACAGTATTATAATTCGAAAAACTGAAGCCCCAACCACAAGTTCGGCAAATAATATGTATGTGTGTGTGTATAATAATATGATATATTATGTTCTTCACCAGTACGCAGTGAGGGTGGATAGACTTTCAGTAACTGTTCGTCAAGTGTTTGTGATTATTCTTGAGGGCTCTCTTCTATCACCGTGATAATGAATAGTAGAAGTGTTTGTGAGTGTGTGTGTGGGGTGTGTGTGTGTGTGTGAGAGAGAGAGAGTATATTTGTGTGATTGAAGTTGGAAGGTATTTGTTATTGTTATTATGAAGAATTTTGTTGCGTTTTGTTTTTGTGGTGAACTTTTGGTTCCGAAAGAGGTGTTTTTTGGAAACAGATGCAAAGTTAATGCAGGATTGTTTTCTGAATTGCATTTTATTTTTTGTGTTTGTGGATTTATTATTGTGTTTGTTACTTACTGTTACTTTTATTACTTACTGTTGTTATTAAGTAAAAGCCAAATCTTAGTATTCTAAATGTGTTTATGTTAGTGTAATGTACAGTTGAACTGGCCGGTCAAGGCGTTTTTGTTTCTTTCCCATCGAGTTGTTTATATGTTTAAGTGTATAAATATTTTCATCCCAAACAGGTTATAACCTCGGGATGATTTGACCCTTTAGTAATTCCTATTTTTGTTGTTATAAATTTATATTATTATATGTATTATATTTTGTGCTGTGAATAGTTGTTTATTTATTATTAAGCGTATATTTTAAGTTTAAAATTTTATTATGTAAATTATGTATAAGAGAAGGGTCAAATAAATTCATTTCATTTCATTTCATAATACATCACAAATAAACTAAAAAACATTTTTGATAGTAACTAATAACGTTATAATTTAGTTACAATTTAGTTATAAATTATTTGTAGCTCATGTGTCACTGAAGATGACGACTTTGTCGTTGAAACGCGTTTGGCTAATAAACGTATTTTTGAGTGAATTGTGTTCATTTGTATTTTTGCTTTTAGAAATAATATTTCTCACGAGTCAAGCTCTATACATTTATATTTTTGATAGAGTTATTCTAGTTTCCTGATGTACATTTTTGTCACCAATTTACCATGATTGGAGGGTTCTATATTATCTAAATTAATACCAATGTCTACAAACTTATAAGACAAACGCTCGCCTAGCATTTATTTCAGACAAAACTATATTTGCGTTGAGCTAAGTTTTCGCAGCGGCCGCTAAGAAGTGCTAGACGTCCTTTCTCCGTAGCTCAGTGTGCAAGCGAGAGCGCCGAGAGCCGACTGTCGTTTGTCTCTCTCGCACCTGCTGCGAGCCTACTCTCTCTCTCTCTCTCTCTCTTGCACTGGCCGCGAGCGCTCTCTCTCACTTCGGCTGCGAGGGTAACAGTTGTCACTACCATATAGCGGCCGCTGCGAAAAGTTTGATTTTGACGGGGGGAAAACTGACTAGCCAATATCCATAAGGAGTGTTTGTCTTAGTTGTAGTTATTGCTAATACCCAAACCCTCCGATGATGGTAGCTTGGTTACCGAAATGTACACCAGTTAACTAAAATAATTCTATCAATAAATGTTTTTCAGTTTATTTGTGTAGTGTTATTTGCCCGCCTTGTGGTTGGGGCTTCGGTTTCTAATTGTTTACATTCACCACAGTACTCATTGATCATTCACAGTATTATAGTTACCCAAGATTTAACATAAAAAGTATGAAACTAACAAGTTTAGCTTTGAAAGCTAATTAGTCTATGTAAAAAGAAAATGGTTGCTACTCACATTCATCCAGTTTCAATTTGTGTTCTTACTTTTTATAATGTGTATGAAACAACAAAAGCTTCAAGTATACTTAACAAAACAAAAAAGGGTTCTATTTGTATAACAGTATACATTTTCCACACTCAGCAAGGGAAGTAAAGCAACAGACGATAACGTTTTTGCAGCGCTTAACGAGTGTTTTTGTAACAAGCAAAGCGACGCTTCGTTACACTTCAGGAAGCAATAATAATATCGTTGAGGCATTGCCTTTGCTTAGGGCAGATTGAAAAAGTATACAAGTTAAGAAAGAAAGGAAGATGAAACTGACTGTACGCATTTTCTATAGAAATTCATGTTTGGATATGTTAGCTTTGGTTTAGTTTCACAAGAAATAATATTTCAAACTGTGTGTGGAAGTTATACTGAAACTAAATCTCCTAACAGACTCACACTTTTATGTACAACGGTTGTTTTATTTTTTAAATGGATTTGTTTTTATAGACATTATCTTATTCTAACTGAACAAGTCCAAAAGTATATGTTTTATGTGGCCATGAGCTATTTAAAAGGGAAAACTTCTGCGTCCTTCTATATTTCTTTTTTATAAAAGTGTAGTATTAATTTTAATCTTAAAGCTTAAAGATGGTAAATACAATTAAATATCTAAAACAAATTATGGATTAAACAAAATGTCATATTTAAAAAAAAAAATTATTGAGCCAACATGATTTATATAGATGCCTGCATGTTCTTTAAAATGTCACATATGTCTGAAGAATAGGAGAAACAATAGGTTTGGTTTTTAAGCTTATTGTGGTCTTGAAATGTTATTGTTCTTTCAAAGTTTATACAAAACATCATAAGCCTGTCCCATGAGTTGATTATTTGTTTTAAATATATATAAATACATAATTATACAGCTATTAAAAGTATGCAAAATATCCTTATTTTGTTCAAGGAAAGATATTATTTGTAGGTGGAGAATTCTTTCTAGATATTTTGATAAAGAGACAAAATTCTGATAGGTCTAAAACCGGCAGGACGTGAGATATGAGGTATTTTACCAATGTGGCAGACCGAAACGTACTTCCATATAATCAGATACACTTCAGATGTTAATGAAGCATTAAACAACTTCGTAATAGTTGGCAAAGTAGAAGCAATAGTACCCAAAAGTAAGCAGTAGAAGGGTAGGACTGTCGATGTGATTTTATGTACGGAATCCTCCACTTCAAGTATCCACCCGCTACGATCTTATTGTTCAGCACTTTCTGCCATACTTCGTGTAGACCTACTTTAATATTTAAACATGCTTTAATATTTTACTGTTTACTCCCACATAATACATGTTTTTCGAAATAACTTGTACATTTTACAATACACAACATCAATATCATCAGAGTACTAACACTGATAAAATGGCACTTTATGTACAATCACCTAGACGCTGGAAGATTTTGCTAATAAAATCATATAGTACTAGCGGCTAGTAAATTATAATAATAGTACTAATAGAAGTGCAATTATAGAAACAGCTGAAGCGAGCGGAATGTTATGGAACTGGTAAAGCTGTACCAATCGAGAGCACTGTAAACCCAACTGTGGACGAGACGGGTTCTTTTTTAGTTATAAGTCACAATAATAATTTGTGTTTGTACTCGTCGAAATTTTAAATTAGTTGAAATAGAGTTAAAGTTAATCTGAATGTATGATTAAGTCTGTTTCCAAAGTACAAAATTTTAATGAATATGACTAGAAATAATATTTAAATTTTAATGCCTCTGAGGTCAGGTAAGGCACGTAACTTCCAGTGTGTACCGTTTATTATAGTATTAGAATAAAATTATTGTATCTCTCTCTACTATATAAAAAAAAAACACCTTTCATTCTGACAAAAACTCTGGCCCTATCACGAATGCGTCAGGAAACAGGTCACCCTATCAATCAAACGTCTGAACCTACTGCGCAAGAGTCAGGATCCGCATCACTGATTCCTCCATTACCCAACTTTGATCTATGCGTCTCTGTCCTAATCAATGGTCATTTTGGAGTATAGAATAATTTGAAGCAAGCTAGGTGATCGAGTAGTTTTATGAAAAAAAATTTAATTCACAATGATTCAAGCATTTAAAAAATTAAAAAAAATAAATTTATGTTTAAGTAAAACATATAATTTGTTTGTTACATTAACTATTGCGTCTACATACACAGGAAATTTAGGAAAGAAAAACACCAATGAAAATAACAAAATTAATTATATCCCTTCAACTATTAGTATAACGGATGAATTGAAGAGACCAAAGAAATTAAAACTCACCATACTTTGTAATCCTGGTTGATCCTCACTGCTCCAGCACAACTTCATATATTTTCTGAAACACCGGAGGGAAGAACGGGTATTCACCTAGTAATAATTGTTTGAGGTACAATCCTCTACCTCAGCACTCATGCGTTAGTCGCTTCATTGTAACTGCACACTGCACATACATAGTTAAATTTTAATTGGAATATTATAATAAACTAGTTTTCCTATTGTAATAACAATGGTAACGCAATCATGGTAATTAGGTTAATAGAACCGACAAAATGGTGAACTGCTTTGAAGATTAACACTAAAGGCTTGATAAAATCCTGTTATTTTAATATGTAAATAACTGGGTCAAACGTCAACATATTGTTTAGTAACGTGATAATATGAGTATTTAGGGCGAAAAAATTAGCTTTGAGTGTAAAATGTGAATACAAAAGTTTTAATTGGCAGACTTCACACAAATCATAGAATTGTTTCAGTTGAAAAAACACCGTACGTAATTATAATGTTATTTAACAATCAAGTTGTATCAGATACCGTGTATAATACTGTTTGTTTAAATTAAAACTGCATTTAATTTATAATATGTAAATACTCATATATTACCGTAAACAAATACTGTTTTTAATTTACAAATGGATGTTTAAACTTTCTTGTTTGGCGAATGATTTGATCCGTGTTAATTAAGTCTGAAAATAGTGTAAAACTTATATCTCGAAAGATTTTTACTTAATTTTGTAAGACCTTTATTTGTTATTTAAAAATTTACTCGTAGTATGGTTAAGTATGTTTTATGTATAACCTTTTATTTTTTAATATAAACTACTAATCGTATTTAGGGACTTCCAACAATCTTTATTAGAGGCTATTTTTGCTTGGTCAGAAAAATTTTAAATCATTATAAAGATTTATCGATAAATACGGAGGGACATGTATTTACAAAACTATTGTTTTAAATACTAAATATTTAGAAAAAAATATCTTTGCAATTAATTTGTCATTAATAAAGTTATAAATTAAAATGCATACAATGTCAATATAATATATAGATTGCAATTTCTTTTGAAAAGACAAACACAATATTCTTTTAGTTTAAATAATCATGCATAGATTTTAGATTTGATTACAAATGAACTTCAAAGAATTTTGAATACAAATTTAACATGACAAAATGTTTACCAAACGAATAACAATACCATAATTTATTTCATCTGTGTATTATTCGAGAACTAATTACTCACATGAATCCATAATGCAATTTAATATTTATTCAATTAATCATGATTATATTTTCACTTTATACAACGGACTACAATTTTAAATTTTATTGTATAAAATTTAATTTGGCGACTTTTCTTTGTGCATTTAACTTTTATTTAACATACTAGTAGGCCCTCGATGAAAGGATAAACATCAGGAAACTCTAAATTTCTTTGTTCATCTTAAAAGTGTAACACAAATTCATCGTCAGGAAGCAAACATGATGGGAAAAGTGTAGCATTAAGCATTTCACTTAAGAGCAAAAAGCACATTTTGGAAAACAAACAAAAGAGCATACATTTTAATCATAGACCTATTTAAATTAACAATTTTAACCCAAAAAAATATAAAATACATTCATTTAGTACAAAAATGTATTATTGTTCACTTTAAAATTTAATCAAGATTTTACCATCACTATTTTGTAAATTAGCTCAATGTTGTATGATTCTATTAAAATATCAATAATTTAAACCAATAACCCAAGACAGACCATGAACAAGCACAGGTAGCAGACGCGACAGAATGAACCAGATGCATTAATGTAATCAATGTACATTATTATTCCTAGAACAACACAAAACTTAACCTAAAAGTTGAAAACATAACCTTAATGAAGTATTACACTTTATGGACGAAATCAGTTATTATGTGTCAACGAATAAATCAATCAATACAACCTTGAGCATACACTGTACTTTTGTTACTCATGTACGTACGTACACTCGCTTTTAAATTAGTTGATAATATTTAGCTTTGCCTTTTTTCTAATACTTTTATTTTTAATGTTTTATTAAACATTTTAATCTTTTTCTCCCAGCACTTCCCTGTCTGGAAGTTTGTCACCCGATATATGTTAACTACTCTGTAGTACTTCCAGGGTAATAATTTTTACATATGTAAATTAACTCCCTCTTTCTCCATTTATTAATATTTGCTCTATAAATGTTTAGAGTTGCTAAGGCCATTACGATTTTGCTTGAAAACTTTGAAATAAAGTCGAGAAAGTCTTGTGTAAAACGAATGAATTTTAACTTGTGACTACGTATAGGTTGACGAAAGTTGATATTTAAAAGGGATAATTGAAACTTTGCACATGACAAACAAAATGTTAAAGACATTTTATGTAAGGGCGTATAACAACCTTAAATGCGTAAATAAAGAATGTAAGGTTATTTACACGTCCCAAAAACTTATTGAATTTAAAGCTGGATCCATTGTACTGGAGGTAGATTGGGGTGCCCGGCCGGCAACTATTATTGTCCAGTGAAATAAAAAAATAATTTTCTATTGATACAAAATTTTTAATTACTTTGTCTTGTCATTTCAACTAATTATAATATCTAAGCAATAATTTTGTCAATTCAATTATAAAAAAAATGATATCCAATGAAAATAATAAATACAGCCATAATACAAAGGTAGTATATTATGATACACATATACCAATAAAATTCCAAATCATTTATCATGGTAGAGTGAAAACTAGATGTATATTTTTGCTGTGATGAAGTACTGAAAGCTATCTCATGGAAAGCAAGAAGCTATACTTTGAATTAATTGTTGATGCAACACAGAAGTTTCACATCAAGAGAAAAATAACTTATTTTGAGATTTGTATTGACAATAATAACAAAATAAATATGAAATGATTGATTTTCGTTTAAATTTAAACAAACTTAGAAAGTCATAATTATTAGTGAATCGTCCCGATGACTGTAGAACACAAAAATATGAAAATTATTTGAAAGCGATCTTAAAAATGAAAATGTAAAACAATAATATTATAAAAAAAACAATTTCTTTCTTTTCATGTGCTGCTCATTCTGTCAATTGAGTTAAAGTCAAGTGTTGTGATTGAAATTCATCATCTTCTTAAAAATCTATAAAATGTTTAGGCTATGATGTATTTTTCCAATCTCCTGAAAGATAAGAAATCATTTGCATTAAAGAAGTGTCAATGACCCTCAACAGACAGTCACAGAACCTCACTATGTTATTCAATTTAAGAAGGACAATTATTATTATTAATGTATTGCCTAACTATATTTCAACCTTTTTTAATAAATTTGAAATAATATAAAAGTAAAATAACAATGAAAGGTAAGAATAGTTGCAATGTATCAACAAACTGTTATACTTTTAAAATCAGTTTACATTATTAGAAACAACACAAAATGTAAGACAAGCCCTAATAATTACTGTATTGAGATCTATTTTCCTATTTCAAAATTTAATAAAATGTCTTGTTAGGTTATTTGAAGGTTAAGCCTTCATCATGATTTTAGTGCATTCACCATGCAAGGTTATTTGAGTTTGGGTGTTTTCACCAAAATGTATAATTATGGTAAAACACTTTACATATCATATCACTAACTTGAAAGCTAAAATTTAACCAACTTAATAGCATAATGAATTTACTTACAAATGTCAAATTCGTGTGATACTACTTTGAAATGAAAATTGTACTTAAGAAACTGTACAAATTATTTAATATAGCATTTCTTAATATTGAACTTTAAAATAGATTTTTCTCTACATTTTACTTAATGATAAGTTACCATGAGTTTACTTAACTAACTTCACCCTAAAATTTAGATAATTATTAAATTGTATAAATACTGTTGCTAAATTAAACTGTAGTAAATAGTTATTATGCAGTATCCTTAATATTTAATGACATTTAATTGGACCGGAATCTTCTTTCAGTTGCTTATTTCAATCCTTGGCAGCTAATTCTTTATAAGGAAGGCCCGACCAAATAACTTAAATTGACTTGTTTTTAAATGGTGAAATTATTTTATTATATTTATTACATTTATTAAATTCTTTTAATTTTAAGTCTTTATTATACAAGCATTTAAAATAATAAAACAAAGATTCCAAAATTATTAAGTTTATTTACTCAAAAGCGTTTCGATGACAATGACTCCATACACAGAGTTACACAAGCTACACTTATATTGTATAAACACAGTTTATTTAAATAATTAGATTAATATTAACCCTAAAGTCAATATTAATATCAATGTATAAGGTACATTTTACTTTATAAATTCGTCAGTAGCTCCTTAGCGAGTCAGTTAAAATACCAAACTTGAAGGTTAACTGTGTGGCATTGCTACCAAAACAACAACTGGAAAGTATAATAATTGTCTTCCACGAGAATTTAAAAAGCATAAAATATGATTTACACTATAGCAAAAGATTCATAGATATTACATAAATTATTAATTTGACCCTGAAAGAGAAAATAACAACTAAAGAAACTAAATAGACTAACTGTTGAATAATTAGACAACACGTACTGTGGTAAGTAAATGAAAGTTTGCTTGGCTTAGGATGGACACTTTTGCCCCTATCTCATTAACAACGGCGACCACATGGCGAGAGTTGCTCTCAGAGTGGGTTTAAAGTTTCTTCCATTTTTACCACATTTCCTGCTTGTGTTAACAAACAATTTGCGGCAGAAAGTAATTAAAAAGTTTTAACAATAAGGGAGAATATCAGTTTTAATTAATTTTAACACGTAATTGATTAAAGCAGTACATTTTATTTTATAGCTTATTTCAGCTGATAATATTTAAAGTTTGATATCTAATTTATGTAACTTTTATTAATCAACATTAAGGCTACGTAAAACTGTTACGAACTATTAATGTAATAGGCCTACTAGGGACAAATCCTGCGTGCTTCAAACGCAAAATAGAGTTTATTAGTGCTTTATCTACTCGTACACTTATTGTGAGTGAAATAAATCAATGCATTCTTTATATTAAGTGAATTTTTTTACTTCTATAAACCAGAATCATTGTAGTTGACAATATTACTAACATAATACAAACCTACTTAAATTTAGTTTCTGTATTATTTAAAAGTATGTATTTTGTAAAACAACCATAAATATGGGTATTAATAAATATTTGTAACAAACAGCCAATCTAGTCCTATTAACTTGAGACATCCATGCTTACGTATAGCAATTAAACAAACTAGTTTAAAACCCATATTATTTTGAACTAAAGAATATTACAATAAAATTTCAGTAACGCACATCTATACTTATAAAAGCCAAATACCATTGACTTATTGACTCATCACAGTTTCTGAAAAACCAGGAGACCTACAAACATGAAATTTGGCACTAATACTTTTTATAGGCTCTAGACGCGCACTAAGAAAGAGTTTCCAAACATTCGAAATTTTAGAGGGGGTTTTGGGGTGTCATAGTTACTAAATCACGATTTCTCCAAACCTACCGAATGGATTGGAATGAAATTCGGTATGTAGCTTCCTCTACGGCCATAGATGATCGCTAAGGAAGGGTTTAAAAAAATTCGAAATTTTAGGGGGGTTTGGTGGTCAAATTTACTAAAAAGAAACACCGAACGGATTGGAATGAAATTCGGTATGTAGCTTCCTCTAGGGCCCTAGGTGCTCGCGAAGAAAGGGTTTTAAAAAAATCTAAATTTTAGGGGAGGTTTGGGGGTCAAAGTTACTAAAAATCCCCATAAGAAATACTTAGTGTAATATATTTATTGATATAATATATTTTTTGTTAATATACATTTAACTTTGATTTGTCTATCCGTGCAAAGCCGGGTCGGGCCAGCTAGTATAATATATTTGAGGAGGAAGTGTTTTACAAATTTTAAATATAAACATAGTAGTAGTATTACGATATTTGTAAGATCTTTTAAAAGTAAATATTAATTCGTTATTTATCTGGTGTACAACTGACAATAAGTATTAAACTGGATATGATTACTCCTGGTTAAACAGTAAAATGATGTTAGTAAAATTACAACGTTTAATAAAATTGGAATATCTTCTCAATTTCGTTTTATATTAAATAAGTTTCCAAGCAAAAATTGTCAATTCTAAGAAGTCGATCAAATAACTTTGTAATCTTATAAAATGTTACTCACTACGCCG
Organism: Philaenus spumarius; assembly: GCA_018207615.1. NCBI lineage: Eukaryota > Metazoa > Arthropoda > Insecta > Hemiptera > Aphrophoridae > Philaenus > Philaenus spumarius. Next base: position 6,816 of record JAGFPH010011961.1, on the reverse strand, counting down.
TATTTTATAAATAAGTGTTATTCTATACATGTTTAAACATTGATAAAATCATTTTAATATAAACTCAGTATACATTTTCGCCAGAAAGAAATCTGTGTGCTACTTTTTGAAACTTCTACTAAACACACGGTTTTATTGAATTGTTTCCCTATTTAGAACATGTTATTTAAAACATGTTTGAGGCTTTAAAAACATATTATATTAGTAGTTTTAAAATAGTTTTATAAATTGTTTTAAAAAATACAACTTACATTCAACTCTTGTTTAACAGTTACACTTAGTATTTATTTGTAATGAAATAACGTTTTATAAAAACTAACTGCTTTTATTCAACCGTTGAAGAGGATACAATTTTTATGGCATAGTTTTATGAGGTTTCTGTATAAAATCCAAAGTCAATTCCACGTTCACCGTGCAGTACAGGTCTTACGGGAGATATAGTCATGCCTACTACCATTACTCGGAACATCACGTTTATTGTCATGAGCTTTGCGTGGGAGTTGATTTTTTTGGACGGTTAGTATCACTGAGGCTGCCGTTTGGATAGGGTGCCCCGTACTGCAGGGTGAACGTGGAATCGAGTGTGCATCTGTATTTTTCATAAGTTTTAAGGAAATACCTACCATTTCAATTTTCCAAGCACTAATTCCTACTAAATAGTGGTACCCTATTATTTTGTATTTAAGTACATATGATTTATTTTAATTATCTCGATATGATTTATTTTCTTTAAATGGTTTATCCTCGAGATCTGTCTTTAGAATGATTATAAATTTATAATCTACTTACATTCTTATTTGAAGTCTCCCTGTTTCACCCTCACGTTATTTTGGGTTAAATTTATTGAACACGCTTTTTATTTCACTTTATTGATTTAAGTTTCACTACGAAATTTATCCTATCCTCGGTCCCTTGAGGTTCCTGGAATTATGTTGTTTGGCTGTAGACTGCCGTAATTTGATGAAAGAATTATTATATATTATTATTATTATAAGACGTGATTAAAAATGGGTTTCTTGATGACTGATATTAATTAATTGAATTATTAAAGATTTTGACTTTGGTGATTAAATATGAACTAAGATAAGAGAAGGAGCTTTTTATTTGTTGATGGTCTACGGACCTTCCGTAGAAGACTACTTTTTCACACTTCTACACTTCATCCTCCCTCTCCTTTTGTCAGCGTCCTTTTCAAACTAGTGTTCTTATTGGCTCTATATTGTTATATATATATATATATATATATATATATATATATATGCAACTTATCTTTTTAGTGATTTTTCTTTCCCATATTATTTATGTTTACTTTACTAATTATTTGTGAAACGTAACTTAAAACTATACACGCCTATTTCTTACATCTGTTTTGTCACGTAGGCCATCTGTTCTCACACAATGTATGGGAATTGTAAAAGAATCGTTTACCCCTGTGTTTATAGCATCAATTGAAATATGATTAGGCAATAGCTCTTTAAGAGCAAATATTTTCTATACAAATGACTTTGGTTGATATAAGTCTTAAGGATATTCTTAGTTACCAACATATCCCTGACAACCTTTTCAGTTAACTTTAAAATGCATTCTCATTTATATTTAATTTAAATTGAATATGTTTGCCCTCTCTCCCAACAAGTAATGGACATAACTCATTAATATGGGCTACTCCTGACAGATGAAAACAATACAAACTCCCCAAACGTATCATTAAAGGAGAACTACGATATCACAGCAGCGTTAGAAATCTGTGACTGAAAATTATCGACAGATTTTATTGTGTAACTGAGACATGTAAAGTTTTTTCAGAAATTCAATCTTCATAAAATTTAAATATTTTCAGAGCGCCTAGTCAAATTATGCGCTCAGAATTATTGTATACAATTTTGTTTTATCCCATGTTATAAATTATTATTTCTTTTGAAACTCGCTGAATTTATATCGTTGTATGTTGTTCTTCAAACTAGAATGCCAACTTGGTTAGTGAATAAGTTGGTTTTTGTTTCAGATATATTTACAAAAAATACATGAAAGGGACAGACGATGGTAATAATTTTTCAATACAGAACTGTGATGTATGGTAAATCTCTTATAGTAATTGTGTGTCGCTTGTGGAGCTCGTTACCAGACCCCTTAAAACTATTGATAGCCGTTCTCGATTTGAGTAATTGCTAAAGCTATAATTACATGAATAATATCGCAGACTGTTGCCTTTACTCAGGGGTATAGGAAATGAAAATGCTTAATTAAATGTTATGGTGTGTGAATGTGAGCCTGAATGTTGATTATAAGTAGTTTTTTTTTATTTCCATAAATAAGTTTAACGAAACAAATGTTATTTGAATCCAAACTAATTAAATTTTTTGAAAGGATTTTTCAAAGTTTTGTGTTTCTTTGGGTTAGTTTTTCTTTATTTTAAAATTTCTATGTACGTATTTGTAAAATAATATAATTTTAATTTCGTATATAGTATAGTATAGTAAGTATAGTATAGAGAAAGTATAGTGATCGCAAAAAAATCGACGGTGAGATTTTTGAGGAAATATCTGTTTTGGGACCCCCTGAGTTCAAAAAAGTGTTTTTTTACAAAATGTCTGTCTGTATTTCTGTATGTCTATGTGTGTACAAAGCTAGAGAGAAAACTATTCAATCGATTTCGAACAAATTTAGACCAAACATGTCAATTAGACCTGTATAGAGGCACAAAATTTTTTTTGTTGAATAACAAACCCCTTTTTGGTAAAAAAAACCCAAAAAAATCAGGTATTATTATTTTATAAAAAAACCGCTATAACGATTTTGATAAAATTTGGCTTATTTGTAGCCCTTAATGTACCCTACCATATACAAAAAGAACGCATCTTTCTAAAAATTCTCGTTTAGCTAATAATAAAAATAATAACTGATTTTTGGGTGTTTTTTGGCCAAAAAGGGGGTTGTTTTTTAAAAGTTTTCAAAACCTTTTTCGTGCATCTATACAGGCCTAATTGGCATAATTTGTGCAATTTAATTCGAAATCGATCAAATAGTTTTCTCTCTAGCTAATAATATTAATACTTATTAGTTACTCTCCTAATGTCTCCCCTCTTAGTTAATTACTTATTAGTTAATGTCTCCCCTCTCCTGCTTTAATACAATTATGAAGTCACAGTGAATCTGTTTAGTAATTTAAATATGTTTGTGAGAAAGTATGTTCCAGTTTCTGGAACCGTTTATTTTGTTGAAGTTTGACTGTATATTTACATTGACTGTCATTAATTAATTGTGTATGGGTTAAGTGGAAGTGATTGCCTAATGGTTTTAACTCCGCCCTAAATAAAGAACTTCAACTAATCACATCTCTCTTTCTGTCTCTCACTCTACCAATAAAATACCTGCTTATGCGATACTGCAAAGGCAATAAATAACAGACGTTGCAACGAAACAAATTTATGAAAGGGCTGATGTTATTGCTTCTACTAGACACATACTTGCACACACTGTCATGTAAAGGAGTGGATTTATAAATGTTTTCTTCGCGTCTTTTCCTTATTTCAAGTAAATCGTTTCAAACAGGTGTGCATATGATTTGTCTTAGTAACATATATTTTCATATGTAACGGTCGTTGTTAAATAGTTGTCGTTTATTCAATAATGAACTATAAATAATCATTAAACTCAAGCAGTTTTGAACTATACTTAAAACAACATACTGCTCAAGGCAGTAGCCAGGGAGTTAGGGGGTCCCCCCCCCCCCCCAAATCCCGAAATTTAGCAGCTAAAGTTAATACTAGGTTTAAAAAGTTCAAGTGAAATTAAAAAATAGAAGACAACACAATAGAGAATCCAACAACATATTTTACATCATTGTGCATTGCATGCATCCTAATATTAGATTTGCTTGAATAAACTACAACGTACAATACACATGGATGCAGTAGGTTCCAATGCATTGTGTATTGAAAATACTCCCATTACGGGGGTTGGCGTGTGAAGCACGCAATGGATTGTGTATTGAAAATATTCCAAATATGGGGTTGACGTGCGAAGCACGCAATGTACTGTATTGCAATGCCGCTTCTCATAGTGTTCAGTGTCAAGCTCACATGTGCTTCCTTAGCAGTAAACGTGTTAAAAGGGTTTAAATTCAAATCTCCGGTCCCGACTTGCCCCCCCCCCCCCCCCCGTTTTCCTTGCTGCGGCCTTAATACTGTTTTATTTATCTATTCCTTTAGAAGTAATATACTTTCACCATTATGTTCAATTTGCAGGTTTAGATTGAAACTGATTTGAAAAATCCTTTCATTCGAAACAACAAAAGACTCTTTATTTTTAATCTCCGATCCTGACCTTTACGACTTTTATTCCTCACTTCACAACGAATCCTTTTACTTCCGGATATAAAAAATACGTCATTTCCCTTACAATTAAGCTCTCACAATTCTATTGAAGGAAACCTTTGAATTTCATACAATTGTCTCGTCATATTCGTCGGCTGAAAATCATTTAATTTCAGTGAAAAGATCACATTTCCACAAAACCCACTGCCTTGTATTTTGTTACCATTACATAAATTACAAAACATTTCTTTTCTTAAAATGATTGGGCCTACATTACTTTGTCGTTTTGTTCAACCACCCCGTGTAATTGTTGTGCAGGATGTGAAATATATTTTATTCGCATGAAACATTGTTCATGAACATAAATTGTGATAAATGTTTTGACAGTTACAGTATAATGTTTACACATCTCTGGAACCAACTCGTGTATGAGTTATGAGACAAATTTGTGGTTTTCGTTGACCAATCTCTTGTTATACTATATTACAACATTCCTTGCCCCGTCATAATAGTTATTGTCATTTGAAGCTTTCTTTTTGTCTTAAATTTAATATATATATATATGGTTTAAATTTGCATTCATCAGACGGTTAACTTTTTGTTGCCTATGAACATATAGTTAATAATTTCATTTTAATAAAGATGTATGGTTATTAGTAACCTCAAATGTAAAATGATAAATACTAATAAATGTCGAAATAAAATAATTAATTATGTTGTGAAACTTTAGCAGTAATTGTTTTTACCTACTTCTCAAAAAACTAATCTAAAAGTTAGAACTACTAATTGTTGAATAAAAATTTCTATAGTCACACCACGTCCAAAAATAAACGATATCAGTTAACTGACACAAACTTTCTCCCAACTTACTGTAGTCAAAATAATATTGTTTTTAATCATTTTATTTTTTACTCCTTTTTAGAACAAAACAAAAAAATAATATTCTACCTACATCAATCGTATAATAAAATTATTGTCCCAGGCGGGATTCGATCGCGCGACCTTTGAATTACTGGCCGTGCTCGCTACCGTGGTGCAACCCCGTGCGGCCGCCGCCGTGATGCTAGATTGACAACACAAACTTGTTTATTTTTAAATATTTCCCCATAATTATAAAGCTCCGAAGTTTTGATAAAAGCGGGTGGTGTCATTTTGTTTGGTATCTTAAGCACTATAAATACTGAAAATTTTATCAAAATTGTTAGAGCCGTTTTTGAGAAATTTGCATTTTTGACGTTTTTTGTGGGTTTTTAGGGGTAAATTACCCTTAAAAATTAAAAATTCAAAAAAATGAAAAAAACACCTGGAGATATTAGGGTTTAGTACCTACATACCAAATTTCATGAAAATCGGACCAATAGTGTCCTCTCTGGTCGTGTATACATACAGACAGACTGACAGATAGACACCACTCTAAAAACACTTTTTTGGGTTCAGGCAGCACCAAAACAAAAAATTCCACTAAAAATATTTTTGGGTTCGGGGAGCACCAACACAGATAATTGCACTAAACAATTTTTTAGGGTTCTGGGAGCACCAAAACAGATAATTCAACTGAAAATTCAAATTCGAACATTTTTACGAAAACAATACTTTCTCCATATACTACGTATAGGGTGGAAAAAGTCAAATGTTCGGGCGCTAAATCGGATTTTACTGCCACGCTCTTTCCGTCAAGCTCTACTATAATATATAGTACACATGTGTATATAGCAGAGCATATAGTTTACTTGGTAATACCTCTAAAATGGACATTGTGCTTCCTCATTTTGTAAGATGTGTTAAAATAGTTCACTTGGTAATACCTTTCAAATGGACGTGAGTATTCCATTACATTCTTGTTAGAATCATTGTACTAAACTAAAAAACTACATAGAATATAAGTTTAAATAGTTATATTCAACTTTACCAATGCTTCATTATATAAAGTATTTGTCTAGAAATACTTATCACAAAAGAAACTTTACTTGTGAATAACCACAGTGTTATACTTACCCAGGATATAATATAAAAATTATAAAACTAACAATTTTAGCTTTAAATTCAATATGTATGCGTAAAAACAAAATGGTTGCCACTGGCAATCATCCAGTTTCATCTGTGTTCTTACTTTTTGTAATTTGTATGAAACAATAACAACTTCAAGTATACATGCAAACAAAACAGAAAAGGGTTCTATTTCTATAGCAGTTTTCATTTTCCACACTCAGCAAGGGAAATAAAGCAACAGACGGTAACGTTTTTGCAGCGCGTAACGAGTGTTTTTGTAACAAGCAAAGCGACGCTTCGTTACACTTCAGGAAGCAACAATAATATCAGTGAGGCATTGCCTTTGCTTAGGGCAGATTTAGAAAAAGTATACAAGTTAAGAAAGAAAGGAAGGGGAAACTGGTTGTACGCATTTTCTATAGACATTCATGTTTGGATTCACTAGCTTTGGTTTAGTTACACAAGAAAAAGTGTTTCAAACTGTGTGTGGATGTTATACTGACAATACATA